>CAEGAE010050078.1:0-79654 GCA_903067095.1 Girardinus metallicus
ATCAAATACTTATTTCACACAATAAAATGGAAATTAATTATTTAAAAATCATACATTGTATTTTTCTGGATTTTTGTTTTAGATTACATCACTCACAGTTGAAGAGTACCTATGATAAAAATTACAGTCTTCTACAAGCTTTGCAAGTGGGAAAACTTGAAAAATCAACAGTGTATCAAATACTTGTTCTCCCCACTGTATGTATTGACAAAAATCATGCACATACTCATTTAATACACTCATATTAAATATTACCCAATACCCGTCAGTATTGGGTTTATGACCAAAAGTGCAATTTTTTAACGCTCATCTGTGCTAACGACATACCAGAAGCAAATCTAATGCCATGTAACTTCCAAAGGGTGGCGCTACAAGGGCCAGGGTCATGCAAGGCTCATGTGCCAAAGAACCCGTTAATATGTTTTGCTTACTGATAAAATAACTCAATCAAAAGTCAACACGAACCTTCTAATGTATCAACAGTGATAGCATTGTTACTTTGAAAAAGTAACTTTAATCGGATTACTGATTACTCCTTGAAAAAGTAACTTAGTTAGATTATTGACTACTTGATTTGGAAAGTAACTAAGTTACATTAAAAGTAACTTTTTTAGTTACTTTCAGCAGCTGCTAACAACAACGCTCGGCCGCCTGTGAAAATTACATTGAGCTTTGCCAATACTTAATTGCAAGTTATTTGTAACATCAACAATGTATCTCTACTTATATGGTTGAACTGAAGGGGAGATTTTTGTTTAATGGCTACAACAGTACAAAAAAAAAAGTTAGTAATTGTGTGTGTTTTTGTGTGTGCTTGCATTGTCTGGAAAACTCTAAGAAGGATTTTAAAGCCCCCACCGCTCCCCCCAGCCTCCAGGTTGTGCGTTACGCCCTGCGTTTGGTGTCAGAGCGCAGGGGATAATCACTGCGTATCAAATACTGCCTTTGTGTTTCTACAAACACTACTATCCCAGTAGTGTTTGTAGAATTAGGATGCTTTAAAATAATAAATATGACATTTAATAGCTGCTGCCGTCACGTTTATTATTATGACTCCATTCTTTTTAGACATAATAGTGTATTATTTACACTGAGCCCATTATCCCGCTGGAGCGTTCTTCATCAAACATCATGCACCGTGGTTAGATAGGTAAATAGTTAGATAGAAATATATAGTTAGAAAAGCTTCATGTGCTGCAGTGAAGGGTTGCTTAACGACTTTATAGAGATATATACAGACCTTGTGCATATATATTTATTTATATATCGATTAGGATCAATAAGGTATTTCAAAATGTATGTGGGTGGGCATTTAAAACGCCTGGAGTGTACAGGAGGTTTTATTCACTGCTGCAGCTACATTAAAGTCCTATATAAATATTACATTAGCTGTACGATAGAGAGCCTATAGAGAGCCTTCCCACTCGGGTTCATCGTTGACCTCGGTCCCTTTTCTCTAATGTCACCACTAATGCCTTTCCGAGCTTCAGGTGGGTGAAACCCACCATGCTCAGCCTGCAAATTTCACACAACTCAATTTCCTCATTGGCCCCGTTTTGTGTGTGCGTGCGCGCGCGCGCGAGCCGGGGAGACTGCGACCCGGGTGTTCACGCGTTGGCGCGCGCGTGCGAGCCTCGCAGAAGTTATTATGTAAGATGTTCCCAGTCAGTCAGCTCCATCCCCGCCAGAGTCTGAGGCACGATGAGGGCGCTTTAAGAGAAACCCCAGCTCCTGTCCGGGATCCTGGCAGGACGAACACCTTCTGCTCCACCGACACAACTCACCTGGAGCACCGCAGAGTCCCACAGGACAAGAAGACTGCGGTAAGAACAACATTATTCCGTATACGAATATGATAACTGAGCATTTTAACACTGGTTTAGAAGCGCTTTTAGTCTGTTTCTAATATACCACCGCAAAGCTTTAGGACTCCTTTTTTTTTTTTTTTTTTTTTTTTTCCTCGGGTGCATACATATTTACCTATAAGTACATTTAATTATGGGAGTTGTTCTTTTCTTTGTTTTCCCTTTCTGGTCGCATTGTTCTCCACAAAGCTCGCTAAAAGTGCAAGTGGCTCCCATTCAGTGACCATTCATCGGGTCCCTAAGTGGAAATAGTATTGCGTCTCCTCCCCGACTCAGGAGTGTCCCCTACCTGCCCCGGGAGCATTAAAAGGTCCGCCTCGGAGCGAGCAGACTCCACACTGTTGCAGACGGACCGCAGACCCAGGACAGCGGGTAGGTCACACATGCAACACTTTTCTCTCTGTCCAGCTTTTCATGTATTTCTGAGGTGTTTTTATTTATTTATTCATTCCATCCCTTGATGTATTCTTAAAAATCTTTCAAAAATACATCAAACTATGTATTAATGTTCCCCCCTCCCCTGCTATCAGGTTTAATTCCTTTGTTAAAATTGCAAATTACTTGTGTCATTAAGGGTGCAATCTCTTTTAAGCTTCACGGTGATTGCTTTTGTAAATTTCCTTGCTTGTCTCTGGCAGCAGACACAACACACAGCACTGCATCACTTTAAATGAACAAATTCTGCTATAAATAATCAGCATCAAGGCTGCTCTGTCCATACAAGCAAGCAGAAATCTGGCCGGGTTAAGCTCCAGATTTTTTAAATTATAATTTTTTAAAATTATTTCTGGGCTTCTTGAGGAAAGGATTTTAAATGGTACTTGAACTTGTTTTGTGCTTGTGCTTCTTTGATGAGAAAAACTCAGGCTAATCACCACAAATGAAACAGCACATCCTAATAGGTCATTACAGCTCAACACAGAGACGGCCACAAGCCATTAATGTCCCACCTGTCAACATTTATTATTGTTACGGAGTCATCTGTTAAATATGATAAATCCCGCAGATATAATTCTGTTTGCATAGCTGTGTTGCAAAACTAATATTCTGGGGGAATGGAGCCATGGGCAGATCGTATCAGCTAATCAGTAATGATTTTAGGGCTGTGCATCCACTCTTAGAAATGTGCACACAAATAAGGATATCTGTGCACAATAATCAGATGCTCTTAGTCCCGGTTTACTGAAACTGGACTGTATTTCTGCGATGTGTTCCACTACATTAATTTATACAGTGGGTGCCTATAAAGACCATGTGTGCTGTCACTGGGAACATTGTTCTTTATGGGGGAGATAGAAAATAGATTCTCGCCGTCAAAAGGAAAGAGCACAGCAATAGGAAGTGATTGTCAATGAAAGTGCAATGATTATCCCCTTTATTGTGATGGAAATCGAAATCAGCGAGCTATTATTACATTGCTGCAAAATCTATTTTTTTTGTTTTGTTTTTCTTTTTTGATAATCTTCCATGAGTGCATCAGTTATTCTTACAGTCTGCACTCAAGAGGAGAGAGAAAATCTGTGTTTCCCCTCACAGCCTCATATCTGCATACATACATTGTTAATGTCCATCGCAGATTTCCCATTATTCTAATAGTGAATCCACTGCCGATGTGCACAAAGTGAAATTTGTCCCTGAAATGCATGGTAGCTGCTGAGTCAGTATGAGATAGTCACTCTTTGATAACCTTGAGTAAAACTATCAGAATACCTTGGTATCTAGACAAAATGAATCACACCAGCTTATTGCTTAAAAAAATCCTCCTGCTGCCAGAATATTATATCACATTGATCAATACAGTTATTACAAAGTTATGTATTCATCGATCATCACCACAACATGCAGTAAATTTATGTGTTTTTTGATTTGCTTGCAAAACTTCAGAAGAAACACCTGTTACATTTAGAAGTAGTTTTCAAGTGTTTATAGCACTGAATGCTGTCTATTTTACCCACACTGCTCCATGCACATTAAAATAATTGTTGTACTTAGAGATGCACCAATGCATTGGCTAAAATGACCGATTTCCCTTTGTTTTGCTGAATGGTGACTAGCAAGTCAGTTGCTGAAAAATCTGATTTTTTTCCAACTCTATTCAACCAATGCATCAGAATTAAGAACTCACAATTTCCAGTCCATAAAAACTTATGTCAACATTATGTTCTTTAATGCACTTTTTTGACACTTTGTGAAATTCAGATAAAGGTTAGGAATGTATATTTTGATGCATAAATAGAGAAAATCTTGTAATTTTTTTCATTTTAAGTTGTATTAAAAATACAATATCTTGAATCTCAACTCAAAAATATTGGCAATATTGATTCTACGTAATAGATTAAGTTTTGATTTAATAACTGTTTGCTGGTAATGTATTTGGCCAGTAGTACTGACTGTGTCCACAGCAACTTTAGTGACCAAGATGCTAAAGCTTAAGGATTGTAGTGAGAACTTCATGATGTAGGAGAAAAGGAAGAGTAAGAAAAGTGTTAATCACAATTAAGACAATCATTGCAATTTTAGGTTCTCCAATTACTGTGCAGGTCTAATAAACTATTACAGTGGACTCTGGGTATTTACAGAGTGAGGGAGCACAGCTGCGTGTGAATAGTTAAAATTCAATAATATTTTAGACCCACTCTCAAAATGCTTGTATTTGACCAAATTTGAAGCCAAAGCCTCAAAATCCCTAGACGGAGTTTGTCAAAGTTTGACGAGTGTAAAATCACCAAAACCCTTAAGAAGGACCTTTCAAACCAAAGTGTCCGACTTCATATTGGTTGTAGGAAACAGTTCCAGGAGACTTTTTGCTTGTCTTATCTGTGTGCTAATATTTCAAATGTCTAGATTAAACAGGACAACATGTCTTGAGTCTAAGGGGCGTCGTCGAACCATTTGGCCACACCCACTTTGATTCCATTGAAATACAATAATTTGCATAGGGGGTGAATTTTATGCAAAGTTTGGTGAGTTTTTGGGGTAGGCCCACAAAAAGGCAATTGATTTCATCGATTTCACAGCTTAGACCTAAACTTAGTCACTTTCAAATGCAATTTGTTTCAAATCAACATTTATTTTCTTTTTTTAGGCCACAAAAAAGAAGACAAACATGAACCTGGAACTATGGATCACAAAACACTGAAATGTGAAACTAAAATTCACGACGTTCAAACAGCAAGTGTGACAAAGTGAATTCATTTAGTCTTCTCTTTTTGACGGGAGCCAAGAAACATCATGGAGCTGCAGCACAACACCAATCACAACCAGGCCTTGTGGAGAGAGATACCGTGGGAATCCACGGAGGACTGTTCGCTCTCAGTGAGCGGGACCACTTTCCTCATCATCGCTTACAGCATAGTGATGGCAGTGGGCCTCATCGGGAACTCCTGCTTGGTTTTTGTCATCATGCGGCACAAGGAGATGCAAAACGTTACCAACATCTTCATTGTCAACCTGTCCTGTTCTGATATTCTTATGTGCATTATATGCCTACCAGTCACCATCATTTACACACTGATGGACCAGTGGATCCTCGGCGATACACTGTGCAAACTCACACCCTTCATCCAGTGCATTTCAGTTACTGTCTCCATCTTCTCCCTTGTCCTCATTGCCTTGGAGCGCTACCAGCTCATCGTCCACCCGACTGGATGGAAACCACTGGTGAGCCAGTCCCACGTGGCAGTGGCCGTCACCTGGATCGTGGCCTGCCTAATATCTGTGCCTTTCCTAAAGTACAGTGTACTTACCTTGCCTTTCCAGAACCTGAGCCTCCCCATCCCTGTCAGCGACCACCTCGTTTGCATGGAGCTGTGGCCATCCATTCCAAAGCGCCGCGCATACACCACCTCCCTGCTTGTCTTCCAGTACCTGCTTCCTCTCTCCCTCATCTTGGTCTGCTACCTGCACATCTACCTGCGTCTGAGAAGGAGGAAGGACATGGTGGAGCGCGGCAGGAATGCGACTCGGAAGAAGAACAAGGGCTCCACAAGGATCAACGCCATGCTGATCTCCATTGTGGTGGCCTTCGCACTCTCTTGGCTTCCACTCAACATCTTCAACACGGTGTTTGACTGGAACCACGAGGCCATCCCATCTTGCGGCCATGACGTCATCTTTTCTTTCTGCCACCTCACAGCGATGGTCTCCACTTGCGTCAACCCGATCATCTATGGGTTCCTCAATAGCAACTTCCAGAAGCAGCTTAAGTCCACTGTATTGCGCTGTCGCTGTTGGGGGACGGTGGATAGGTACGAAATCGTCCCACTGTCTACTGTTAGCACGGAGGTCACCAAAGGGTCAGTCTTCAGCAATGGATCAATCACTATCAACTCATAAAACATTCCCCAAGAAAATGGAAAAGATCTAGTGGAAGAAGACTACCTAACCAACTGTGTCAAATCGCTTGGACTATTTTGGGGTTTCTTTTTGTTGATTTTGAAGAAAGTTCACCATTTGCAAAGTGAAAATCTATGAAGCAGCAGTGAAAAGCAAAGTGTTGACATGTCATTGGCCTGGCACAGTTGTCTTGATTTAAAGAGGGCTCCCACTGAAGAGGAGGTAGATAACAAACATTTCAAAGGTTGGACCAGTTGAACTACTGCAGGACAACATATGCTGTAAGGACCTACGAGCGAATAGGCGGCCTTTAAACTCTTGAACATGTCTTTTCTGTAACGTTCTAACATCTATTCTGAAGTCTGGACCTTTCAGAGGAGTTCTTTCTATCTTTATCCTGCTGTAAATGTGCTCAACAACCAGTGAGAGCTGGAAAAAACATAGCAAATGTTCCCTTCCATTCAGTTGCTTTATGTTAATGGCGCTGATGAAAAAATTAAGGGGATTGTGAACTGTGACGTGTTAATGATTATCAACCAAGAAACTTATCACGCAGCTGAAGAAGACAATATTAATGCTTTAGATGTGGCTTTAGGCGCTCATTCAGTCGATTTACTGGCACCGTCTTAACGCTTTTGTCATTATCTAAAAACACCACCAGTGCTGTAACAGTGGTTCTCAGATAATCTTGGCCGGAGCAGTATACATTTCGTGCTGTCAGCCGGGCTCTGGACTCCATATATGTGTGGGATAGTGTATGCCATAAAGTGTGCCGTACAACAATCGCATATCAGCTGCAATAAAACAAAATAAAAGTGACAGTAAAGGACTTTGTCAGAGCAGGTCTCTTCTGCTGTATATATATCACATGACAGAGTTATACTTTATGGTGTGGTCTAAAGTAAAGAGCACTTTGTAGCCTAGCAAATATCTCTTGGTGGACCTGTTGTTAGACACTTTGTGCATTTCTAATCGTATTAAATCGTATACGTTATCTTTAATGATTAAACCTGTGTTGTAATATTTGGGTTAGAGCTATTGTACATTGAAACAATAAACTTCATTACATCACGTTTTAACCTGACATTTCCAATTATTGCACCCATACTGGAGACTCAAAAGTTATTTTAAAAATATCTGGGCCTTAAATCTAAATTGTGGTTTGTAACCACTTTCCCCCCCCCCCCCCAAACTTCAATGTATTTTATTTGGATTTTACATGTTAGACCAAGACAAAATAGTGCATAATTGTGAAATGAGAATCAACATACATGAAGTGAAGCTCGGTCAAACTGGACGAATAATACCTGCAAACAGGAATTCTAAGTTTTGCCACAAATTCTCAGTCAAATTGGGCCGTTCTAACACATGAACGTGTTTAAATCTTGGCCATACTATTGTAGCTATGTTAAAGGGCGTGGAAGGTAAACCTCTGTCCCAGTCTCAAATGTTTTTCAACCTTTAACAGATTTCCTTTCAGGTCTGTCATGTGTTTAACTCCTTTTATATTCCCATCAACCCTGACCAACTTCCCTGCCCCTTCCTTTCCCAGCCATCATTATGTTTTCCCGTGGGAATGATGCGCAATTTTACTTTTCTGAGACACAGTATTTTGCATATAGTCAAAGAAATACAGTTTTGAATCATCTGACCAGCACACATTCTGCCACGTTCGCTGTGTTTTCTACAAGGCTTGTGTCACCATGCGACTTTACATGGCCTCATTTTCAGCCATTTTTTGGTAAGGTTGCAGTTGCGTCATACTCTTTTCATTTTTGGTTGATGGAGTACAGCTCAGTCCAAAGTTTGAAATATTGTTTTATAACCCAGCCTGACCGTAAACGTCTTCACAACCTTATCCCTGACCTGTCTGCTGTGTTCCTTCAGGATCTTCATGATGCTGTTTGTTCACCAATGTTCTCCAACTAATGTTCGAGGGCTTCGCAAAACAGCCAGATTTATACTTGCTGTTGTGTTTACTGATGTGAAAAGGTCTCTTCTGAAGGTAACTGGGGTTTATAGGCTCTGTCAAAGTAAAGCAATGAATGCAAAAGCTTGGCACACTTTCAGATTTCTACTTACATTTCTACTGACGTTGTTTTTATTGTTTTTTTAAAAACAATAAAAACAATGTCTCCTCTTCCTGCCACAATTGTGGTCTACTTTATGATGATCTATAACAGGAAATTGCAAATTCTACTTTATTATCTAAGTGAAGTTTTAATAGATTTATACATTTTATTAAACACTTTCAACAGCTGATCCATTTGTATAGCTAACGTTGGAGTTCGTAAATTTGTACGAAAGCTAATTATTCCTATAAAGTAGGAAATTAAAAAGTGCAGTTAATGTGTTATTTTAAGATACTGATTGGAAATTTAAAAAGAGGAATTTGAGCGTTTGAATGCTGCACAAACGTGATCATTTTATATCTTTTAAATGCTGTTAGGAGTTTTACCATCTAGTCGAACCACTAAAGTTTGTCACCTGAATAAAGCGGGTGCAGCTGTTTTTGACCAAATTAAAGTTTGATTGCAGGATTTAGTCTTACATAAACATAGGAAAAACACATGTGATGTAAGGCTTGAATCATTACTGATTAACTGAAAGAGAACATGAAGCTGGTGTATTTATCTACTATCCTGTTAGCATCTGGTTAATATTGCAGTTTTACAGCCTAATGCAAACCCATGTGTGCAAAAGATATAAATCATCTTTTCACAAAATGAATATTTCAAGACGTGTCTGAGGTCAAGCTAAGTGTGCTCTTTGAGTTTGCATTATTCAGGGGGACATCTGTGGTGACGAACCTTTCAGACACGCATGTAGAGTTGGAAACACCAGTCGTCCCTTTCAGTGCTATAGATGTTTGGGGTTTGGAATGGAGACGTAAAGGAGGTTAATTGGAAATAATGACAAATATTGGTATACAAGGAAGTCTCACGTGAACCATATTTTTTGGTTCATGTGAGACTGGCGCCACAGCAGAGAAAAACAACTGAGACGGAACAAAAGGGGAAATGTTTTAGCTTACCACACAGGGCTTCATTTTTATGATTTGTGGAGTGTGCGTAATAAAAGGCACAACCGCAGGTTGTTTTCCAAAGGCAGTTCAGCCTGTAGGGGAGCTCTCATAGGTCCTTGTCAGCACAATTAACCGTACGCTTCCGCTGCCTTGGCCTGGACTGACCTTCTGCAGTCAGACTCCAGCCTCCTCTGTTCAGCCCTCTCACCTGTCTCTGTTCTTGTTTTGTGACGAACAAAGCACTCAGGATACCGGAGGTGCCGTCATGGTTCAGTGGCACTCGTCAATGAGTGGAGCTTGAGTTTTGCCGTCTTGTGCTTTTCTTTTTTTCTTCTTTTTTTTTTTTTTTTTTTTTTTTTTTACCACTGTTACCAGGCCCGAATCATTTTACTGCGCTGTGAAATGAAACTCAGCTGGAGACGGGCCCCTAACGAGTCCACCGGGCCAGACTCTCCTCTGCGGTGGAGCAGTTCCAGAAAGATTAGCATCTTGGCTCCATTTTAATTTAGTGAGAGATTCTCATATAAGCAATCTCACCAGATCGCAGGAACAACATGAACTAGTTGGCTGGAGATGTGCGCAAGCTGTTGTTTTAAGCATTTTAATTTGCCTGCTTTTCTAATGAAAAAAAAAAAAAGCAAGTATTTTTCATATTCTATCTTATTATTAGCAAAGGGATGTTAAATTTGAAAAAATTGAGTGACCCCAAAATAATCATTTTTGGTTCTAGCAAGCAAAACATTCGGGATTTTAATTGTTGTTTGTTTATTTACTTATCTTTGCTCAGATATGAGTCAGTTAAACAAGTTAATAAAATCTTTCTCTTGAACAGCGGTCCCGCCTCATGTCAGGTGCTTCCCCTTTTCTGAAGATCAGACACAGGCAGTTCACTTCAGTTTGTTGCTTTTATTGGTTTATTACTTTAGGTGTCATATCTGAATGACACTACAACAACCTACACAACAACCAGGCCGGCGGCAATACAATCTCTCTTGTATATTTTGATTTTAAACAAAATCTACAAATCCACAGAAAAATAAATTCTAGTTGTTTTTTTTTTGTTTATTTTGTAATGTCAGACAATGCAGATCCATTTACACAGATGTACATCATAAAATCTTCGGGCATATTTTCTATATCAGTTATAAATATTTTAATCATTTTAAAGCAAATCCTAATATTTTGATCGGAATTTAACTGAAGATGGTTCAGTCAGCCATTATTCGTATTCGCTGTGTTCTGCAGAGAATGGCAAAGTTGATACGTTCATATGTGCTACATTAAGAGTAAATATAACAATTTATTACAAATTAAGAACTGTCAAAATGCATGGGAAAAGAAAAGACAGAATAATCATTAACGCATGAATCTACGTTAGCGACAGCAATGCTAACGTAAAACTGTCTTTGGAAGTTTGGAGGCTTTGTTATTTTTTTCTTCCAATTACAAATAAAATGTAAAAAGTTTTAGTCAAATAAATTATATTGTAAATGTCTGTAAACGTTAATGATGGTTATATTCTTGCAAAATCCTACGCAAACATTTTTATTACAGATAACTGATTGTGTTGCTTCCGTGAAACGTTTGATCTGATTTGTTCTACATTGTGTTCAAAAGATAGCAGTGGCTATTTCACTATTTTAATTATGACTAAAACTCACAGTTATGACTTCCTGCTAGGCTCTTGCTTTATCTTTTTTGGCAGAAATGTTGTTCCGCATGTATGGGTTGTATTAGGAATCTCTAGAAATTTAAAGAGCCGACCTACAATTAGTAATTGACTTTCTGATTTGGAGCAAAAATTAAAGTTAGCTTGTTCTTCAACACGTTAGCTAAAGTCAACTCTTTAGCTAACTTAGCTTCTTAACCCTGAGTCAGGGAAAAGACTTACATTCAACCTAGTTAGTAGATATAAAAACTCAGCTTATATTTCAATAATGTTTTATCCCATAATCAAAGTCTAATGGTCTTTTTTTTTTTTACTTAATACAAAGAAGACGCTCATAGCACTAGTTACATTTTAAAACTGGTTGTAATGTGATCAAAATGTGATCTCGGTGTGAAACCGCGTAAATTGCTCCACTGATTTTAACGGTTAATTTTTAACAGCTTATTTTATTAGTGTGAAAGTCTGCCATGTTGAAAAGAAACAAGCATGTCTATGTACTGAAACTCTGCAGTGTTTTCTCTGATTAGTTAAATGCGTCTGACTGGTCTGAGTGAGACAAATTAGAAGTAATTATTGGACTTCGCAGCAGTGGGAGCCTGTGCTCAGCAGTGTGTGTGTGAGTGTGTGTGTCTCCCCTCAGCCCTGATCGTTGCACATTACTTTCCTCTGAACGATTTAATATTTCAGATTAACCGCAGGGCGACGATTGCTGTATGCCTCTGATTAAAAACAGAAAAGTGGATTGGCACAGAACCATTGTCCATGATGGTATTGATCTTATGTAAATCATTTACATCCTGCTGCTGTTTCTCACAAACTGAACGCTAATAAAGCATAACAACCACATTAATTTTGTGTTGAGTCTGTGTTAAGTGAAAGTTGGTTTAGTCTCATCTGCAATATGAGACCAACTGAAACATTTTTTTATTTTTATTTTTTCTTGCCATGTGTGTTTGCTAAGTAATGCCCGAGTGACAGATGGATCGAACTAATTTGAAAAAAAAAAAAAAAAAAACCACACACTTTGCGTTGAAGATAAGGCTGTGCTCAGCCCATTTGCTTGTCAGCAGGATATTACAGGCTGTTATTCCACAGTGAAAGCGCCATGATGAATAAACTTCGATCTCTGGCTCGGTTTGTTTAAATTTCATACCCTGTTGGCAAACACACACATGTCGCCTGCCTTGGATAATAGCAGAGTTGATTATCCAGTCTTAATAAAACAGCTTAATATTCTACAGGAGATAGTATGTGAATTAAGAAAAGCAGGCAGCATGCTAATAAAATGGCATTCAGTCCATTTTATCGTTAGCAATAAACACTATAAATACATGAAAAAAAAAATAGGTAACAAAGATCAAAGCGATTCGACAAAATTCTGCTGCATACTGAATGAAACAAGGCCCGTTGTCACAATGAAGGATTATAGATTCAATACAAAGTTTTCTGTTTATTTCTAGTGCCCTCTGGTGGTAGAAAATGAGGAACTACAGCCAGTTATTTCTCTGGATGGGCCGAATTCCAACATAAAGGATCATGTCATAAATGTTCACCTTGATGACCTTCTGTGCATTGTGCACTGCATCATACACACTTTGGTATCGTTTTATTTATTTATTTACCAAAGATTGCACTAAAATTAAAAAAAAAAATAAAAAATGTACTACGGTTCTTAATGATCCAGGAGGATGATGGACCTTAACGAATCAAATTTAGCAAACAGGACTAATTACAGCATTTTGCAAAACTTTTCACATCCCTTGAATTTCCTGATGTTTTCTCATGTAGTGAACTTAGAATATATCCAGCGCAAATTATTAATGCATCATTTGCACATAAAATTCCAAACTTATTTTCTATTTGGACCTCTTTACCCTAATACCCTTAAATAAAAATCATTCCAGCTTTCTGAAGTTATCTAATTGGTAACTGGAGTATAAATGTGGGTACTTTTATCCCAGTGCAAGTCCAGATGTCCGGTGAAGGGCTGAGAGATTTATTAATGATGTACATCGTTAGAGGAACAAGCAGCTTCATGGAGGCCAAGGAACACAGCAGATGGGTCAGGTGTACATCATGGGGAGGTTTAAAACAAAGTCAGGCCATAAACATCTGACAGAGCTCTGCAAGTTTATCAAGAAATTCCTGTCTACCTAAACTGACAGGCTTAGTAAGAAGAGAGTTAATCAGAGAAGCAGCCAAGAAGGAGCCAGTAACCCTGGAGCAACTGCAGAGATCTACAGCCCAGGAGGAACGATCTATCAACTGGACATGTCATAGTCATGCATCGCACAATGTCGCCAGTTGTTAAAGCCGTGTAAGGAACAGCGATATGTATGCTTGAAAACAAACACCGGACGTCACCCTGAACACATCATCCACACGGTGAAACATCTACATGGTGTCACCTGACGCTTCTCTTCAGCAGGGACAGGGTGGGAATATGTATGGAGCTAAACACAGGGCAAAACTAGAAGAAAACCTGTCAAGAGGTTGCGAAATATTGGAGGAAGCGGTTCACCTAAACATGCAGCCATAGCTACAATAAAGTTGTTTTGTGTTGAGTAATCAAATAAAATTCTAGTTAAAAACATTCAAGTTTGTGGTCGTCACACTTTGGAAGTGTTCAAGGAGTGTAAATATATTTTTGGGAAGCAACGTGTGCCAATGATGACCGATGTGAACTGAGAGGGACAAGCAAGTCCTGATATTTTGGTATAAAGTTTGAATGGTTATTTCTCTGAATCTCAGTTTAGTAACAAAGCTTACTTTTCAGGAGGACGAACTTCTCAGAAATCAATTTTTTAAAATACAAATCGAACGACACAAAAGCCCAAGTGAATTTGGATCCCGGTTCATTTTTGCAGTCTGAGTGATGAAGAATGTTGTTTTTCATTACCGAGGATCACGCTTCAAAGAGCTTGAGCAACGGTAAGAGGAAAAGAAATAAAAAAGGTGTTTTGCTTTTTGCTAATATCTTTTTTTTCCTTCATTTTTTTTGTTGTTGCAAAAACCAAAATCCCCAAGACAGTAAAAGAGTGAAGCAAAAACATTGAGCAACTTTTATTCATGAGTTGTGAACCTGATGCCATGCTGTGCAGCAACTAGTGACGTTTGAATTAAACACATAAAAACACATCAGACATCATTTTTCGAATGGTTGGTGTCCGTGTTCCCTCTCAGACATGCTCCCCTGAAAGAAGAGAAAAACATTACTAATGGAGCTCAGATTTGACCTAATTGTGAAAAACACAGGCGTCCACATCTCACGAGAAGTCCTTTCATTCTGTAGATTTTGGCAGGCAGCGACTCCTCTGCACAGCCCAGAACGTTGCAAGGTGCAGCCATGTGAGCAAAACCTTCAAAAATCTGGTACAGGAGAGAAAATACAAGGAGAATGGTGACAAAAATGACTAAAAAGTCAATGTTTAGAGTAAGAGCTCAGGTGCTTACGCTGTCCAGCGTGTTTGGGAAGCCATCCAGTTCCCTCTTTCCGCCTGGGCTCAGCCCGAATGACCAGTGCTGACCGCTGCCCAGCGACAGCACCGTCCCCACCAGGAGGAGCCACAGAGTCAGCGTTCTTACAGCCATTCTGACACAGAGAGAAATAATAAAACCTTTGTACTCTACACAATCTTTTCTTTTTATTTTTCCCTATTTGGTCACACCTCTCGCCACTATAAGGACGTTACCTTTTGTCCAGAAGTTGAGGAGCTCCTCCAACACGCCCTGTTGAGAGAATGCTGCACACCGGGCTTTATATAAGGACCTTCTGCTTTGTTGCTGCCATCACTTCACTACAGGGAGGCTGCAAAGTGGGATTAAGCAACACCAGGCATCACTGGCAACCCGCAGAGCTGTTCAACAGATTACACAACGCATTTCATTTATTTATTTAGTTGTTTTTTTGCAATAAAAATAGGGAGTCGCAAAGTGCTCCACAAACAGGAAGCTCTTTCCTTAGTACAAGGATTCGCAAAAGCATTACGTTTTTCTTCAATCATTTTTCATTTTGTTGTGTTGTAGCAGCAAACTCTATTGAATTTTTATTAAATAAATAAATAAAAAATCCCAACCTGATAAAACTGTCTACAGCAAATATCTGAGAAGTGTGTTGTGCATTTGAGCCTCTCTGGGTCAATTTGACCTTCTTCCTCAACTTTACTGTTACCGCCTACATGACTTGTGCAATACGATAATAATCCATTCGTTTTCTTTTGGACACTTGTCCATAGTGACCAGATTTGTGGTGTGCACATTCGGTAGTCATCCTACCAACAGATTTTACCATAAGAGATGCGAACTTAGCTACTTCTTTGCTGATAAACGCTAATTGTGTGCTGGTCTCTAAGACAGAATGAGAAAGACTTCAGGGAGTGTGGATACTTTATACTGCAATGCAGAAATCTTTCAGAATGTTTCATGAGTTCATGTCACAACAATATTCAAACTTTGTGCTGATATTTGCTAATCGTGTGTCTGGTTGTGCTAGACTTTATTTAGAGGAATCAGCATAAGGGATGTGTTAGCTTTTTTATTTTTACTTGTAGAAGTTGGAAGGTAAAAAAAAACCCAGTGCAGTTTATAGTTCTAATGTGAAAAACAAAATTCAAAGGGTATAAACACTTCAGTCAAATTCAGAGGCTTATTCAGGGCCGCTGTGATGCAGACTGCTACAGGAGATCCTTCCTGCTCACGGCTATCATAATCTACCCACAATTCTTGGATAAGTTACAGCAAAATTTCATTTCCCTTCGGGATTAATAAAGTTTTTTTTTTTAATCGAATTAAGATCCTTCTTACAATTACTTATGAATGCACATTAACTAAAACCACGTGACCCAATAACAAGAAACAAGCATATTTTCCTCTTTATAGCAGTTTATTTATAACAGTCGTTCATGGAAATATTCCCATGGCTGAGTGCAATGAAAGGAGATAACTACAATCCAACACCCAAATCTGGCTTACGTTGCATTCGATGAGATGTATTAAAAATAAATAACCACAGCTCTTCCACTCACTTGACCTCTCAAGTATAAATACACAACATGATTGCCTTCATTATTCATTCTGAGAGGCTGGGGTACCTACGGTCTGGCCGTGTGAACGCTCGTAGTATTGCATCAGAGCAGCTCGGAGCTGCAGCCGGAGAAACTCCACCGGTCTTCCAACAAACAAAGGAGGTGAAGGTGGGGGTCTTCGTACGTGCATAACGGACACCGGACCACCTGGAAGCGAGGCGAGAAGTCTCACGAAACAGAAGAGCACGACATCCCAGCTGCCCCCCGCGAAGCTTTGGAAGCACTGGATTTGCTTTACGTTTATGGCATTATTATACAAAGGTAAAGCACAGAGACGTTTGGCGAGAAGGTTACACCGCGTAACAAGGTAACGTGGACATGTGCAAAACAGGTTCAAAGCGTGATTAGGCGGTGGGATTAAATGGAGGATACGGAGCGCTACGAACCGAACACGCGTCGACGACTCGACAAGCCATGCAACACTCACAAGCATGCAAAACTGTGGGAGGCTTTACACACAGGAATGGTAGAGGAGGTAGATTCACGGAGCACTAAAACAAACACCAACAATGAGAAACGTTACAGCTCTACAAGACGCTTTGCATATTCAAGCTGTAGCATAGTTTTGCGGCGCACTGACAGCGGTTTCAGCCACTTAGACTAAAGCCTGCTGCGCTGTATGGCTTTGGCTTGATAATCCAGCAACGTAAAGTTTAATATTTTAAGGAGACATCCTTTGCGTATTGACACAGTAATTAGTGTAGCAACCCCTTCTGTTGTTGCTACAGCAGCATTCGGTGAAGCTCGGCTTTTTTTCTGCTCACATGTAATCTGACTCGAACTCCTAGTAACACGTCAAGTGAAACGAGATAAATAAAATGACACACGTAACAGCAAGCAGAATCACTGGACTGCGTCCGGACGTGGCGCCCGCGCGCGCGAGGAAGACTACTTAAGTTTTGGTGATAAACGCAGCAGGATGTTGAGGAAACACACGCCGTCAACCCTGGGAACTTCTCATAGTGCAAGGTATTTAAAGCTAGTCTAATATTGTCGGAACGCCAGGGAGCCGCGCATGCCGTTTACCCGCGGAGGACAGGTAAAGCCAGATTGACGAGGAGGAATGTGCTGTTTGACACACGGTGAGTGGAGAGAAACGACGCGGCGAGAGAAAGAGAAAGAGAGAGAGACCGAGACCCTGGTTCTGCGAGCGAGTTATCTGACGCTCTGCGACATGTGCAGAGGGGTCAGCATCTCCTCAAAAATGGCCCCCTTCACGTTGGAGCCCCTCAGGTTGGCTTCCTGCAGATCGCAGCCGGACAAGTCGCAGTTCTGCATCGAGAAAGAGCGAAACACAAAGGAGAGGCGAGGTGTTAAAATACCGAGCAGATCAGGACACAGTCTAACAGGTGTCACTTCCTTCTCCGTGTTGCCTCTTAGGCTAGGAAACAAGTTCACATGACTGCTTATCGTCTATTCAGAAGCTCAATCAAAACACTGTACAGACTTAAAATCAAGACTAGAAAAATGATGTTATTTTAGATTGGCTAGATGTAAAAAAACCAAAAATAAACTCATCCTCAATTTACATAATAACGGAGCATCAGCAGATAATTAAAAAGTCAAATATTACACATCAACTGTCATAAACTGTCATTAAACTAATATTAACCTACACATAGTCACAGAGGGAAATCAGATCTCTATGGAAAGAGAAATTAATCTCCAACGTTACCGTGTGAAGATCTATATTGGAGAGATTTTTAATGCTCATAATAAATGCATTAGTTATTTTTTATGGCTTTTTAACCTTCCTACTTTTCAGAAGTTTCCCTCTGACTTGCATTAACCCAAAACAGATAAAATATTGTAGAAACTGAGGCGCTTGTGTCGGCTGATAAAAATCAGGAAAGCATCAAGTTGTGATGCTTTAGGATTTGTTTTCTGGACTGACCTCAAGCTTTTGACACAGTTCTTCACAGTTTTGTACATCATAAACTTGCTTGACTTTCCTCAAAGAACTTACAAACGACTTTATAATTAGATTATCAATGAACATGAATTTGTTAGGTCACATTTGTAACTATACGATGTGAAGTCCCACAGGGATCTATTCTGGGGTCACTTTTAATTCTGTTGCTGTAATTTGTTGCTCACGATACCCATTTCCTATCTTCTTATGAAAAAATGTCTTTGCCAACAGGTAAAACTAAGGATGATCTTAAAAACATTTCCAGATACTTTCTTCTAAGTACATCATCTCTTGACGCACTTCTGGTTTGATGAAGGCAAATCTGAGCTGGCAAGAAATTCTAATGTTATTTACTGTTATCCTGACAACTTTAAGTAAAAAATAAATATTTAACTTGTGTTTCTACTTCTAAAATCTATAGTCATAACACCAGACACAGATAAATCAACTGCTTCCTTCACAATTTCATACTACATGTTGTAATTTTTCTCCAGCCCATGTGTTTGTACTTCGACTGGATGAATGGATTTTGTGTGAAATGTCGTTTGTGGAGGAAACTTTCATTATCATTGTTGTGATTTGTGTTCAATACTGTGCAAACCTAAGCGCACATAAACTTAGCATTTTCTGTAATACTGTTTCACTGTATTATTTGTAAAGTAATTTCCTGGATTTCAATATTTTCACTTGTATTTTGGATGCATTTTAAATTCTTTAATAAGAGATGTTAAAGGTTGTTCTTGTCACACAACAATGTTTTTCTTTTTTTTAAGTCTGGATTTGTTGTGATCTCGTAGTTGTTTTTTCATTACCAATGACAAAGCCTTCTTTTCCCCCCCCAACACTGTGCGTAGCGTGTTAAAGGCGGCCTGTAGATGAGTTATATTTTAATCTGACTCGATTATTTTTGACCTTTTTTAAAAAAAAGGGCCATCTCACAGCTTGCCCTCTGACTCAGCTTCTGTGGCTGCTCTTAACAGATAATCCTCCTCTGACAGAAGTTGCTCTACCTCCAGATCCGTCCCCGCTAAAGTGGCCCCCCGCAGGTTGCAGTTCTTCAGCTTTGCGTTTTTCAGGGTGGCCACACGCAGGTTGACGCCGGTCATCTGGCTTCCTTCCATGTCAACTCCTTTCAGATTCGCACCTGGCCGTGAAATCAAACAGAGTCGAAATGAGATGACAGACGTGGACGAATGTATTTGAGTCTTTCGGTGAACATCTGTGGAGAGCTCGCCTTCAAGGTTGGCCTTCAGTCCAGACGGGTCTTCAAAGTTGCACCCTTTTAGAGAAGCTCCCTCGGCGTTGCAGCAGAGCATCTTGACTCCTTGCAGATTAGCGCCCTTTAAGAAAAACAAAAACAGAGTTAAAAGCACATATTTTGTCAAAAATCAACTGTAAAAAGTTATGGAATAAACAAAAACAAAACAAAACAAAAAAAACACTTACATCCATGTTGGCTCCAGAGAGGTCGGCCCGCTCCAGATTGGAGCAGCACAGATTAGCGTGCGTCAGATTGCAGCGGCTGAGGTTAGCCATCTTGAAGTTGATGTAGCGCAGATCAAGTCGGGACAGATCGGCACCGCTGAAGTTAAGACCCTACGAACAACAAGAGCGACGTTGTTAAATGTTCTTTTCGGAAAGCGAGCGAGAGATGAAACCTCTTCAGTTGGCGTCACCTGACAGCGAAGCTCCGACTTGGTGGAGGTCGCCAGGAGAAAACGAACAAACTCCTTTCGGGAAATGGGAGAGTGGTCCTCGGGTGGCTGCGAGTTCTGTTTAAATGGTAAAAACTGGTAAATGGAGGTGGAAAAAAAAAAAAAATCAAAGGGGGGTGATTACATTATTCAAATGCGCATTTCACAATACCTTGATTACAACTTCCAGCTGTTCAGCCAGTTGCTCAATTCCAAAGAACCGAGCCTCCTCCAAGACTCCTGGAAAACAGGTATGACTCGTCATGCCACCGGACTGTGTGTTGTAGGCAACAAGAAGACTAAGTGGTGGAGGAAAATCGGAAAAGCTCACCTCGTATATTTATTCCTTCATTGACAATGAGCTGACCGTGTCTCAAATAGTTCAGAATCGGCTCAAAGTATTCAGGGCTGCGGTCGATTAGGTACGCCCCGTACTTGTCCTGTTTGTTTCCCCACACATCTGCAGTGAATAATACCCCTTAGTTAAAAAAGATTTACATTAGAATTGCGTTTTCTGGTGGAGAAGTGAAGCGGTACCTTTTTCACGGAACATGTGAGCGAGCATGCTCTCCGGCTCTTTGCTGACCAAAGTACTCCTGAACACAAGTCAGAGAGAGTTTAAAAAAAAAAAAAAACTGGCCTACAGTGCAGTGCTTCATAAAAATATTCAAATCCAATAATCTTTTGTTATTTTTGTAGCAAAATATGACGATTTCACCCTCCTCTCTACGTATTTACAATGTTGAGACAAACTACAAACATGACTTCTGATGGCCTTCTTTTAGGGCTGCGACTAAAGTTTACGCTCTGCGACATGTGCAGAGGGGTCAGCATGTCGTAGAGCGTAAACTTTAGCATGTCGATTAATCGTTATTCTAACGATTAATCGATTAGTCGGATAAAAAAAATCGGCACAGTCTATAGGTTTTTTATTTAGCCTTTTTTTTTTTAAAATACAACATTACATTAAATGATTCAATTTGTTTTTTATCTAGTAAAATGCAACAAAATTAGCATTTTAGTGAACTTGAACAGGGCGAAGCTAAAACTATGCCACACATTCACAGACATAAGAATTTCAAATACAAAATGTATACATATTTTGTACAGTTTTAGCTTAATTACTGATCTGAACATGTTGCTTTTTTTTCAGCAAATGACCTTTCTTGGAGTCCGTTCATATACTCCAGCTAACGATTAATCGATTACTAAATTGGTTGACGACTATTTGACTCATCAAGATTAATCGTCTCAGCCCTACTTTCTTTCAACAAATTTACTATACAGATACTTTTAAGAGGCACTGCATATTGTGACATCAAACAATGCATTCGACTAATTGATGATTTAAACCACAGGCACCTTGTGGTGGTAAAGAGGCGACCACCGATGTTCAGGGTCAGCCAGTCGGTGTGTGCCCCGTGCTGATCAGATGTGACCCTGACTTCACTCTGTGGGTCTACCAATGACAAAACAGATGTTTTACACATGTCCACACTGACTGGCAGCGTATACAGGAAGAGTCTGTGCTCACCAATAAATGGGTCTCCCTCTGACACATACAGTACGTCATCATCCCTGATGACAGACACACATATAAACACGCTTAGGACGCAATCTGAGAATAAATCCACCATGGAGCAATCGCTGCGGAATGAATGGGTTTACCGTATTAGGGCAATGTCATCTATGAGACCACCCTTCCCATTGTATAAACAGGAAGCTTTGATTCCCAGCTTATTGCTCGCTACTGACAGTAGATCAGACAAGGTCCCGTAAACTGCTACAACCTGTAGAGAAAAGAGTTGAAGTCGAAAATAAGTGTGCTTTATTATAAAGCCAGAAAATGGGCCACATTAAGCGTCCCTACAGCTAACATCGGTTTTCACTCTATATAACTGCATAAAATGACTGAATAGTGACAGTTTTCCCATTATGATACACCTTCTGTAGCTCAGTGGGGGAAGAAAGCAGTCATTCTGCGGCCCAGGCTCCCACACAGACTCAGTCTGACTTTTTACCCACCTTGCCATTTTTAGACGACCCGTTAACAAACAGGGTAACTCTTCTCATTCTCTGCGCGCTTTGGTCCTAAGTGACTTCATGTAAGTCCGAATAACAAACAGGGATTTGTTTCTCAGCCACCTACCTACCAATTATCTAGATAAAGCTGGACAACTAGCTACATCAGACAATAACGCGAGAAAAAAAGATGCCTTCAAAAACTCCAGGAAAAATCTGCTTCGATGTATTTCTATTCATCATCACTAGTAGTAAAGGCACCATAGAGACTTGTAAAGGAATTGCGAGATGCTCTGAGTTGTACTTCTGGGGAACACAGTGTTAGTATAACAAAACTCTGCTGTTTATTTGAAGCTAAATCGTTAAAACACGTCGTTAAAGTACCAGCACGATGGTTAACATAGGCTGTTTTTTAAAGAATAGTATTATGTTAGCATTTACTCTAAAGCCTATTTGGTAACTTTAATACTAAGAACTAATTTATTTTTCGCTGGGTATTATTTTTCTAGACCTATACTTCGACAATACAAAAAATAGACTGCACCTGAAGTATACTTTTCATATGACACTCTGCTATTGGCCGAGAGCCCTCTACGTAAGGACGTTATGTGCGTCAGACAGGGCGTATGCCTTAACAGTCAGCCGGTGGGAAACCCGGGCAGAATTGATGACGAGTTGGCGTTGAAGGAGTTTTCCTCTTAAACAATAGAGCTAAGAGTTATGATATGATCTAGCCTTCCCATTTTCAACAGCACACGAGATGAAATATATTTTGTGTTACTACACATTACAATTTAAAACACATTTATTCCAATATAAATGTTTATACATTTAAGATGTCATTTTTACATTTCAGGATCATGCTAGAAATTTATTCCTGATATTTACGGATATCTGTAAGCATGGAGTCTGTATGTTCGCCCTTCTCGTGTTGGGTTCTTTCTGGGTATTCTACGTCTCTCCAACAGTCCAAAAAAATGCATGTCAGTCCGTCAAAATTGTCCTAGCAAACCGATGCTCCGTTTTGAGTGGTTTGTGTAAGACACGCCTGCCCAGTTCACCGGTTCCCTCCCCGGCTTACAAATGGAGCGCACCCTTCAGTTTAGCGTTAGCATCTAGCCATCCTTAACTCATACATTTCGTTTCTTTGAAAACAGCTGCAGGTTATGCTGTTAGTACAGTTTTCAGTAAATACTATTGTTTTTGGAAATGACCTCTTAATATTACAAAACTTCTCCTGCCAGTGGTGAATGTGTTGTTATGCGCTAAGACACAACAAAGCTTTGGACTACAAGCATGTTTGTTTTTATAATCTTTATGCGGTTCCAAAATTGGGGTTTAAACTCAGCTGCTCGTCAACTGTCCTTCCAGATACAGCCATGTCTGACAAGCACCACTGCTCATGTTGCTCCCATCCCGTCTCCTCCCCCAGTGTTCATCAGACTCTGGATGAAATGGACTTTGAAAGAGGTTAGCATTCATTTGTCAAACCAGTGGTGTTAGATTATTGGACAGTCATAGTTTTCCAAACAAAACTATCTTTCGCGTGTTATTTTCTGGCCTGTGTTAGTCGTTGCCAGCAGGGTACAGTGTTGTGTGCCACTTCTTTCTTCAGGTATCTGGTCAGCTGCCCTGGATGGAGACCTGCAGAGAGTCAGGCTCCTTGTTCAGAAGGGGACTGACCCGAACATGAAAGATTCAGCTGGGTACACAGCTCTGGTGAGTCCATTTGGGATGATTATTTTTTTTAGGTCATAAGCAGTTTGATACAGGTAATCACTTTATATCGTCAGTGGAGCTCTCATGAATTCATTGTTCTAGTTTGATTTAGAGATGGGCCCAGTCAAAATCTGTATTTATCAACCCAGCTCAGCAGTGTGAATACCTGTCCCATCAGCTGACAATAATATAAAAATGGGATCTTTATTTATATTGCTTTATTCCTCAGGAAGATTAAAACACTAAATGTGTATGTAAAATATTCCAGAACCTGAATTTCCTGGGTCAGGATGTCCACTGTGAATAGGTGTGAAACCTGTGTTGTAACTTTATGTCTTTCTCTTAAGAAATTGACAGAGTACTTCTAAAAGGAACCATTTTTGGCCCAATCCTTTATTTAGGAATGTTCTTAGAAAGCTCTGAGATGCATTACGTGTTAGAAATCTATTGTGAAGTGTAATGTGTTTTAGTAACTGTCTTAAAACTTGGCATTTTATTAACCAAACGTGAAGTTATCTCTAGTTTTGTGTTTTTCTCTGGTGTTTTTTTTTTTTTTTTTTTTACATAATGGCCCTAATCCAGTTTTTAAATGGGTTTTCTTTAACCCTTGACTACTAAGTGCCTGTATAAGCTTTACAGGCTTCTTTTATCTCAGCTGTGTGCTGTGCCTGATCACGAACAATTAGATACCAATTTCTGCGCTTTGCCTCAGCACTACGGGAGTCGTAGCGGACATCTTGCCGTGTGCACGTTTCTCCTCGAGAGCGGTGCGTGTCCGTCCCCTCAGACTCCGGGCGGGGCCAGCCCGCTCCATCGAGCAGCGTACTGCGGTCATCCGGACGTGGTTCTGCTCCTTCTGAAAAGCGGTGCAGATCCCAGCCTCTGTGATGACGATGGTGCGAATCCTTTGCACAAGGTACGCAACGATTATCAGCGCTACCATTCCACAGAAACATCTTTTTGATGTTTTATCAATGTTTCTGATTATTTCTCTGCTTGATGCTTGAGCAGGCTGCAGAACAGGGCCACACTAAAGTGTGCCAGCTTCTTCTCAAGCATTGCCCTGCACTCTGCAGCCAGAGGAACAAGAAGCTCCAGCTGCCCTACCAGCTGACACAGCAGGGAGATCTGCAGGAGCTCCTCAGACCACCCTGGTCATAATGGACGGAGATGCTGATGTCACACACACACACGTCACAAGATGAAAACCATACATGATGAAGACTGAGTCTGGGAACTCTGGCAGAATCAGTGAAAGTGGAATAACATTTTTAACCTACGGCATTGTTCCAGTCTTTGATTTTTATTTCGCCTCTTTTATATTGTCTTTACTTCTCAAACTTCAACAAAACGTGAAAACATTTCAAAACCTCTTTTTGAATTCAGTCAATAAGTTAATTTTCTGGATAAGCTTGGTTCCGATTCTGTGAAGTTTCCTCAAACTAGAGGGTCAAAAACCCTCTGAAAGTTAAAGTTTTGGAATGTTAAAAGTGGATCAAATCAAATTTATTTACATAGAAACATTCACGAGCAACTGCGTTTGTTCAAAGTGCTGCACACAAAAACAACAATAATGACAGTAATTTCAACATGGAAGATAAGGAAAATAGAAACATTAAAGGCCCAACATGTGAAACTCTATCAGCTCTGATAAACCCAATTACAGTATAGACTGCTCCATATTGGTTTGGCTGTGCAGGAAGTGTGTGGTTGGTTCTAAACTCAGACAGTAGGGGGTGCTATTGTCTAATGGAAGATCACAGTGTTTGGCCTTGGCGTGTAAATTTCATGGCAGCTAACAAGAGCAAGCTTACTCAGTTTTTCCTTCACACCATTGGAAAACTTAATAGCAAAAATAACATGAGCGCAACAGCTATTACGGTAAGACGGACACCAGCGCTCAGGCATACTGCATCTACAAAATACAATCTAGCTCTCAATCAAAAGGATTGATTGGTTCCTAAGTCATCAAACTATTTCATTTTAGTAGAGTTTTCAGAGTTATAAACAACATGAACAATGTATTTTTCCTTGGTTTGAATAAAACTCAGTTTAAAAAAAAAATTCTGCTCAGCTAAAACAGATGGAAATACTTTTAGCTGTTGTCTGGCATGTCTAACATGTCAAACCGTGTTAAATATGTAACACATGCACGTACAGGAGGCAGATTAACCCCCCTCCACCGCTCTAGCCTCCCTCCTCCCTCTGCGAATGTGCACAACCTTAAAAGCTCTCCTCCCGTTTCCCTGCAGCCCACGCGGATCGGGAACCCACGGCAGAAAAACTTCTCGCTGCAGCCTGGCGCACTTTCATTGGGTCCGCCGGTGGGTGGTGTTTCCGAACTACCCTTCCAACCACATCCATGCCGTGACTGGAGGGGTGCCAGGCCACATCTGGAGCTCATTGCTGCTGACGCCACACAGCACACGGAGATGGGGTGTCGGGAGGGGGTAGGTTGAGGATGGGGTGGGGGGACTGTATTTCAGCTCGGTGGATCTTTGCCAGGAGAGCTGTTTATGCTCAGTGACAAGTTCCTCCCCCCCCCCCCCAAACACAGTGGAGGAGCTGGAGCCGGTCGTATCCCCCACTGAATGTCAAGTGACAGTGAAGGCAAGCGGGTTTTTTGGGGCCTTTATTCATCTCAGTGGCACAAAAAACAAGAAAAAGCACTTTCAGAATTGAGAGGCTGCTTTACATAACACCCTGACAAATAGACCAGCCCCACAGCATCCTCTAAAAGTGTCCCACTGCCACATTCTGGGAAACACGATCAAAGTTGATGTTTTAGATTTGTGAGCAGTGAGGTAATGAAAACCCACTGCAGGAATGTCGAAGGCCTCAGTCGTTACTGATCATTTTTCCTGACCTGGTTTGAATTTGTTTCATGTCGAAACAGATGATTTTTTTTTTTTTTTCACCCCTCCTTTTGAAATAGATCTACCTATATGGGCTGGGAGTTTTCACTTAAAGTGAAGACTTGGACAGGATTCCAGAAGTTTGAGGAATTTGGATTGCTGCTCTATTTAGCGAGCTTTATTTGGAAAGCAATGAAACTTCCTGGGCCTGGAACCCACTTCCACCATAATGAGTCCAACTTAAACCGGTACTGGATGTTATTTTCCCCTGAAATAGAAGGTGGTCTGTGTGCCATGCTTGCATGACGGGATTTTTAGTCTCATTTTATACAGTACGCTTGTCTGCGAGTAGATAATGAGAACTGCTTGTCCTTGGACCTCTGGAGGTTGACAAATATCTCTATGCAGAAGAGGTGGCTTTGGAATGGAACACACAAAGAAATATATAGGAATCAACACAAATATATAATGCTGTTTTTTTATATATATATATTTTTTTATGGCAATCTATCTTTTCAAGATCTAAACTTACATTGTTCTCTATCATTTTTAGCACAATTTAATTAAAAACAAAAAAAAATTCTTTGTGAATTTCTGGAAAATATTTAGTATTTAGGCTTTAAATCTAGAAACTAAAACAGTGGAATGAATGAAGGATTGATGAAAAGAACAAATGGATGGACTGATTAATGAACTATGGATGGAAAATTTTATGGAGAGATAGTTGGATAGATGGATGGATGGAAGAAATGATGGATGGTGGGATGAATGGATGGATGGAATAGATGGATGGATGGACTAATGGATAGATGGAAGAATGGAAGGGTGCATGGATGGATTGACAGATGGATGGATGGCTGGTTGGAAGAACAGATGGGTGCATGGATGGATGGATTGACGGATGGATGATAGATTGACGGGTGGATGGTTGGAAGACAGATGGATGGATGGGTTGACGGATGGTTGGAAGAACGGATGGGTGCATGGATGGATGGTTGAAAAAACGGATGGGTGCATGGATGGATGGGACTTTTATACAAAAGAATCAACAATAAATATTTTGTAGATGTCCAGCAGTGGAAATGGTTAAACTAAATCCAGTTCCATCCTGCCCCAGAACCAGGTATTTTGTTTGCATTTAAATGTTGGTTTTCACAGATGAAAGCATCACCTGGTTCTTATCTCCCCTGTCTCCACCTAGAAAAAAGCTTCCTAGCAGCCTTGGCAGAGCCGGGGCCCATCAGAGCTGAAGTAATCAAGTAAATGGCTGGCAGATGGGCACGCAGTGAAAAGTAGAGCGCCATACTCGGGGGTTAGGGAACAGCTTCACATTCTGCATCCTGCTCCGGCGAGGCTCTGGGCGACGGGGACGTGTGTAATCAAATATATGGGAGCTGATCTTCAGAGTTGCCTCATAATCCAATTTGGCCCCGCTCCCACTTCAAAAGAAGCGTGTTGTCTGCTGGTTGATGGGATGTTGCAGATCTTACACACCCGCTTTCCAGGTCAGTGGGTGATGGGATCCATGAGCCCAGAGGCCGCAGATCAGCTCATCCAGGCAGACAGCTCCGCGGTTATGGGAAATGTCAGAGTTATCAGGTGATCCGGCCAAACACAAACAGAATTAACTGATGCATGTGTGTGTTACTGTAATATATTATTCTCCAAAGCAAAAATGTTTTAAAGTGCATGCTATGGAAGCCAAGTCTTAAACTATACTGAAATCCACACATCTGGTTGATATCAAAACATGGCAGACATCATGCATGATTGAGAAAAAGTTCCTGGGTGTAATTATGTACAGTCAACACGCTGCACCTCTTGTGTGAGCGTGGGTACATCTTAGGAGGGGAAAGTTTATTTCCCCAGATGTGTTTTTCTTTCTTTTGTTTCTTTCTTTGTGCCCTGGAATGGATGGCTACGTTTCTTTTTTTTATTGATTATGGAGATGTAATCTTCTCAAAAGCTTTGCCAGAGAAACAACATAAGCTGTTCCATATGACTGAAAGGGCAATTAATGGAGGATTTCTAGTCAGATATCTGGGGCCATTCATGGCAGTCTGTTGTTAGAAATCACGCAGTAATTTATCACCCGCTGAATCTCCACAGGAGCTTTCCAAATCGACCCTGCTCCCCTTGTTGTGTTGCTCTAAAGTTTTCCAGTCTGTTATTTATTTTTGTCCACAATTTGAAACCTAATGTCTGCTTTTCCCTTTCTGTCCTATAAACAAAAAGATTTTTTCTGCATTCAAATACAATAAAACAGTGTATTTACACACACTGTAAACGATTTGAGAAAGTCCTGATGATGATAGCTTTGCTTTGTGAGCTTCTGATAAGTCAATTGACCACATCTGAATTAAATTCAGGCACACCCGGGGAAGTATTTTAACGCAACACCTCAAATATACAGCTTCCTTTTTATGACATGAAGGGAGAATCAAAAGACATCAGGAAAGATAGAGTTCTGTCAAGTATCAAATGCGTCACGCTGCACTCAGTCAATCACCCATTCACACACTAATGGTGGAAAGCTACAGTTCAGTAGCTTGCCACCATCAGATCACCACCAGCAGGCAAGTTGGGTGAAATGTCTTGCACAAGGACACATTGACACCGGCGGACGTGGCCGGGATTAAACCGGCATCCACCTGTTGCGGAGCAAACTCTTACCAACTCATGTTCGTCATTATAAACGAATATTTGGAAGCAAATTTAATGCAAGCAGTACTGACCTTTGTATATTGTCATGTTTACATTATGCCATTGGAAGTCTTATCGCTTCTCACTACCATAAAAGAAAACGTAAGAATGTCCAGCCTTCACACCCTTCAGGAAGAAGATGTGTTCAGTATACCAGCGACGAATGTGTTTGAACCAAGGGTGTAACTTTGTGTTGCAAGTCGGTGGGGACGAGGAGGAGCCCGGGGGAGCTGATGCACCCACAGTTACTGGAAGGCCTTTTCTTTTTTAGTGCTAAGAATAAAGTCAAAACTTGCATGTGAATGCCAGAGAGTCTTATTCAATAAATTAGGCTATCCTGATCAGGCTTGTCAGATTAATAGTACCTTTCGAAAATAACCTTTTAGCAGGTACTAAACATACTACGAAATATAAATATGTTAAAATGGAAGTAATCTAATTATCAATATATATAATGTCTTTCACTTGGTGATGGAACTGCTGACAAAGGAACTTTTCAGTCATATTCTAATTTATGGAATAAGTCTGTTATTTGCTTGCCTACAGTTGAAAACAGTTTCATAATTCAGTAATTTTTGTGAAGAATTATCACATAGTTGCCTTTAGTGGTCTGATTTTATCAAGTGCTAAAAACATGAGGTTCTATAACAATCAAAATGTTATTAAACATTTCAAAAGCAGAATAAGTAACTTCTGTGTAAACCCAATGAATCAAAGTTTGTATTTGTGACTGATTGTAAGCTGTCCCTCAATTGGTTGGCAAAACCTTTTTGTCCTGCTGACTCACACATAGCAGATGAGATATGATGTGTTTTTAATGTAGCAAATACTAAAGACGCAAAATTTTTTTGGGTCAGGTTGGATTGGGTCAGGATCCTGTAACATCCTGTAAAATCCGATGTTACAGGATTTTATAAAATGTGGATTAAAGCTGAGATGCAGATGTTTGGATGTAAAAATGTATATTTTCTCTGCATATAAATCTATAAATAGTTTAGTTTCTGTCAGTTCTGTAAAGATACAAGAGGCAAATTTCTTTTTTATATTGACCAATAATTTAATTTTACATAATTGTCTCTGTAGGAGCCATTGTTTAAAATTGAACAAACTTTGGCTCTTTATGCTTTATGAAATATTTCATCCTATTTGATGATTGCTCTAAATATCGCCACGTTCTACGAACATATGTTGTAATTTGTCCAGGGGAAAAATGTAGAAAAACGGGTATTATTTTTTTTCTCAGTCTGTCAGCTTAACGTCACACGCAGACTCGTTGCCATGGCAACCAATAAACAGCCCCAGAACAAAGATTACGTTCAAGTGCATCAGGAAATAACACTAAAAAAACACACAAAAACATTTCCCACACATAAAAGTACGTAAAAACACCAAACAGAACATTCTGTCCGTTGCAGATTTATGTTTTTGAATTTCCATTTTGCGATCATTAGCAAGGGATCCTCTGAACACTAGCTAATTTAAACACCTGCTCTCCTGATTATCTGTCAGAAAATTTATGTGGGTCGCCTTATTTTTGTGTTAATTGAACCGAAATATTCCGAACTGCGCAGCAACAGTACATGTTAAAGTGATCAAAGTTAAGCTAGCATAACTAATCTACTCTCCACTTTCTTTATATAAATATTTTAATTACAGCTTTTTACCGACCTGTGAAGTGTGATCCATTTGGACCTGGTAACCTTCTGTCCTAGTGTTTTATTAATATCAAAACTTTGCGTTCTCTTCTCAGATTCTTTGCTTGATTGTGTCATTTCCTCGACCACCGATATTACTGACTCAGTGCAAAGCAACGGCTCATGTGTCTCACTGCGACGGCGCCCACAGTAAGTCACGTGATGTCCAATCCACCATTGCCATTTACGTTTTACAAAGGAATTTTAAAAAGCATTACCTGGCTGTTAATGGTTTGAATACAGCGTGCAGCTGCTGCCGAACATAGATGCAGGAACATAAAGAAAGAAAAGGGCAGGAAATATTGGTGGGGACTGTCCCCTTCATACCAGAGTTGGTGGGGACATGTCCACACCAGTCCTTCAGGAAGTTACGCCTATGGTTTGAACAGCAAGAGAGTGCGTTATTCAGAGTGAAAGAGTCTTGTACCAACATGGACTGAAAAGCCACTCAGTGGATGAAAGGCCAAGTAAAAATGTATTTGTTTTCTCAGGTATCGTGTGGACTAGGCCTAATAGGAGTGGATTCCCCTGAGGAAATGCATGATGTAGTTCCATTTCTATAATTAGGCCTTTTCTTGGTTTGCCACAGCCTCACTTACCCTTCTTGTTGTCAGTAAGTTCCCTCAGCGTTCTGCCTCCTCGCTCTCCGAGTCAGTTGGAGAATTCACCTCAAGATTCTCTGCAGGTCTCTTCACCGTTACCCTGGCTGCTCCCCTGGTTTGCACTGTGTGGACTCACCACCGCCGACCCACCATACTTACCTGCCTGTCCATCCTTCAACCATTCTTTGTCCGCTCCACCTTCATAAGGAAGAAGAAAACAAAAGGGGAAACACCACCAACAAACACCACTCCCCACCATCAGTCAACCTCGGCCTCTGTGGGTAAACTTGCCTCCTCCTTGGAAACCCCAGTAAAGCTTTCTTTCTTCCTCCTCATCCCATCATCATATTTTTACCTTTCATCACCCCCTACTTCTGCTCCTCAGTGCCTCTGCGGAAGACCTTCACAGAGTTCAAGAAGGGCCATCATGGGCCTATCGGAAAAAGGCGGATACCTGAAAGACAGTGGGTTATTTGTGTGTGGAAGCATTAACTTTACCTTTAATGCAACAGTGAGGTCATCCATCGCTGTAAGCGTGGTTTTGTGCACAGACTGAAGTCACCACTTCAAGTCGTTCCCTGACATCCTGAAGCTCTTCCGGCATGATGCAAGCAGTATTGACCTTTGTATATTGTCATGTTTACATTATGCCGTTCGGAGTCTTATCGCTTCTCACCACCATAAAATAAAACGTAAGAGCAAAGAAAGGAAATTTTGGTGACTAATTCAATGTGTTTGTGCAGTGCTCAAAAATAAAACTCATTGGGCGTTTGAAATTCAACAATATCCCATGCTGAAGCCTTCGGATACATGTTCAGTTGCTCACAGATCCTAGTGAGCCAAGCTGAGGAGCAAAGGTGATAATCAGTCACACCTAAAGCAGAGGAGCTGGCACAATAGCAAACAGTGAAATGGTCACAATGGTGGTGACAATCCTTCCTTTCAGCCCGGCTCGCTGCAGGGAATGCAACACCGGGCTGCACGTGTAATTGAACAAGATGGGTACGCTGATGAACTAAGACTCATAGAAACATGCCACGGCTCTGTCAGCAGGTGCCCAGCACACACTGATCCATTCATATGCGCATTCCTGTCTCTCCGCTCGCCGCCCAGCAGGTTCCTCCCAGGCCACTCAGGACAGGGGCTGACACACACAAAGGGTCTTCAATCTGCTTCTGACAACAGCCAGTATAAAGGCCCGGAAAGCCACAACAGCATTATGTCAAAGAGCCGGCTGGGGGTAGAGAGCAACGCTTGTGGATGGGAGGGGGACACTGCAGATGGATGGATGAGGGCTGGACACAGCCAGCGCGGTGGAAGGCCCGGCTGAGGTTTTTTTTTGTCCTGAAAGAAGGATATTTGTACTCATTCGGTAACAATGGAATTCAAGCACACACACACAAAAAAAACGGGCGAGGGCAATGAAACACCACATTAGGTCGATGAAGACGCTGCGAGGGAAATCATCATGCAAAGTGACGATATTGTTCACTCCGAGGATTGCATGGCTGTGTTTGTTCTTATGCTGATGTGTGGCTTCGCCTGCCTTCGGTTTCCCCTTTTGCATAAGGTGTTTCTGGCTCTAACAGTGTCCGGCACATTTCCTTACACTGAAAAGGTGAGCAGGGGAGATCAGAACATGTCCATCTCACTGTGGAGCTTTTGTAAACTGCTTCTAAGCAAAAAGATTTAACCGACTTAACAGCCCTCATTGTCCGGTCTTTTATCTGATAAGGACTAATTTACATTATCTCTGCTTTTGTCGATGTCCTGTGAATGTTTTAGCACTTCCTCACAGAGGAGGTGGAAAAATCGGTGTTGTGTAATTATTAATAAAAAATAAACTTTAGGTCACCACTTTACAGCCTTTTTGTCTGGTCTTGTTGGGAGGCTCTATAAATGCTACGGGTTTCTTGAGATACCATGGCATGTGCACATCACAGACATGAGTTAAAGATTAATCTGGGTTTTTCAAATTAGCTCCATTCATTGAAGTGCTGCTTTCATTTTGTGATGTGGCTTGATGAGTCACCATAGAAATAAAACCTTGCAAAAAGATACCTCCAGAACCACAAACTTCAGTGTACTTGTATCCCTCCTCCCCTCCCGGCCCTTTTAACAAGACTCCTTGGAATGTAATTCAGTGTAACCTACTGTATCTCGTGCTGTCTGTGTTCAAAATGGGCCATTTTTGTGTTGTTAAAGCTCACTGGTGTACAAACAGCATTTGGAAGTCTAAGGAGCACACAAGAGAGGTCAGAGAGAAAGTTGAGCAGAAGGTCAAAACAGCTTTAATAAATCAGTTAATCGCATAATAAATGAAAATCATCGACCTCATTTTAATTTATCGACTTTATCATTTCTTCCTGCCTTTTTCTCTTTCTGTTGATGACGCTGGATGAAAAAAGGCTCAAGTCTGGTGCTCTCCCCTGACTCCTCCCTTCCTCATTTCCTTAGCATAAGGGAGGAGTGATCTATTGCATCAGGTAGTCTGATATACCCGTCTTCTCTATCTAAATCTAATGATTATGGAAGGGCAATAAAGTATACAGACTTCATAATCTGTACTCTTTTGGTTGAATGCAGTTTTTATTTCCACTTTGGTTTTATGTTGTGTTTAGTTTTTATTAAAGTGCATTTTTTGTTAACGGAGACTGAGAGTCCGTTTTATTTTTGGTTATTTGTTTTTGTTTTTTTTTTTGTTTACCAGTTCCAGTATTAGGTGTTCTTTTGAAAATAAAGTGTATTTATTTTTGGCTGGATATTGCTTGCATTATTATGTCATTACCATTACATCAGTTTAAAAGTCTTCAAACAATATTATCGTTTATCGCAATAATTTTTGAGACAATTAATCGCTCAGACAAATTTGTTGTCATGACAGGCCTAGCTTTAAAATTGTCTAACTAGCGGTGCGGATAAAAAGCTGAAAGGAAATTTTTTGCTCTTGCTTTTTTTTTTTTTTTTTTTTTTTAAACTTTCGGACTGTTGTTATGATGAGTAACCAGGATGACAAGGAATTGTTTTTACAAATTGGAGCAGCTGATAAGCATGTCAAGAGCTCAAATATTATCTGAACTACAGCCACAAATCCAAGAGGAGTTGAAAAGGAGGAGGATTGAGAGCATGACCAAACAGCAGAGAGAGAAGGAGGAATTTCAGGTCATCTTGTTCACTGATCGTAATGGGTAAGGATCATAAGTTGTTTGATTCAGGTATGGGGAAGTAGGGAGGAGTCAAAAAGTTGCAAGACACGGTCCCGTAAAGGACTTAGGGGCTTGAGAATGGGTTTTGGCAAAGCTTCACCTTCCAGCAGGACAAAACCTCCAAACTTGTATCCAGAATTACAATGGAATAGTTTAACTCAGCGTACAAAAATAACCCCTCTTCTAAGCTGGTGAAAATTTACTCCATTTGGCTGCTTTGCAGATGCTTATTTTAATGTCTTACTCATCTGTTTTGGACCGATTTCGCCCTAACCTGTTTTTCAAACTTTGCTCGTCTCCTGTCATCAGTGGAAAAGAATAAGCAACTAAATACATAAACAATAACCATATGCCGAAAGCTCTGCCAGAGCTTTGATGTGCTGCCTAAACCTCCTTTCATCGTTAACAGATTGGAGCACATCTCAGAGGAATTTTTTTTATCTGTAACACAAACACACACACAGGCATACAGACAAACACGCACATACTCAGACATACTAAAAGCAGTTGTCAATAAAACATCGAAGCCCCAAACTGCTGCTGCATCAAAGATCACCTCAGTCTCGTTTTGTTGCTGAAGCTGTAAGATGTGGCCGATGGCGGCACATGCATGTGGAACTCTCACTGTTAGTTGCTCTAATAAACACGCTTGGTGTTCTTCTGGTATGTATGCGGTTGTCAGATTCTCGCTCCATCTGCTTATATAGTTAGCAGCTCGCTTTGAAGCTTAAAGCGCTGGATGCAACATAAAGGCACTGTGACGTTTGGAGCCAGTCATTCACTATCACTGGAATCATAAACTAAAAATATGTTGGGTTGAAAGTGAAGATGAAAGACTCTTTTATGTACTGTATGAAACTATTTGGCCTCATGCAGATTAGGTTTTTCTATCTCTCTCTTTTTTCTTTGTTACACTTGCAGGTTTCAGATCATGAAACAAATTTTACTTTCAGACAAAAATGGCCAAAGTAGATACAAAAGGCAGTATTTAAATATTTAAATGACTGGAAAGAGCTGATTGTGCGAAGAGGAATTTTGGTCCACTCTTCTTTGAATTATCGTTTTAATTCAGCCACATTGGAGGATTTCACCCATAAAAAGTCAATTTGAATGTCATTCCAATGCATCTCAATCAGATTAATGTTTGGACATGGATTAGGAAACTCTAAAAACAAGGAATTTTGCCCCACTGCATCATCAATCTTTATCATGCCAATTTGCTTTACCACACATCCATCCTGCAGAGTTTAGTCACCGAAAAACTCAATCTTAGGCCAAAGCATACAGAAAGACCCACACACTCCCTAATGAACGTTTGACACTCAGATACGATTCAGTAGTTGTTTCTGACACAAAGAAATTCCAAGATATCTGGAAGCTTTTAGGGTGATGTTCTCCCTCCCTTAGCATCCTGCTATGTGGTACCAAAATAATTGCTGGTCTTTTTAAATCCTTGTTAGTTACAGTTCATCTTGTAAACTTTAATTATTGTTCTGACTCTAGACATGGAAAGGTTTACGTAAATGACCTGGTCTAAGTCATGAGGATGACACATCTACCCTTTTGGAATAGCATGTTCTCTTGTCTTTACCAGTTTTGAAGACTGGCGTAGAGGAATGGGCTTCTGTGTCACTAGAGAAACAACTCATGTGCTGTAAGTTTCCAAAACAATGCCAATGATGATTTTTTTTGGTAGGAATTTAGTGAGTGAAATTTTTCATCTACAAAAACAAAATTCTATTTATTTGAAAGAGTTGTGTTTTTGTACTATTCTCCTAAACTTAGCCTGTTTTTTGTTGTTCGTTTTTTGGCTTATTTCACAATTTAGAGAGCAGGAGTGAATAAAGATGTGCTAGAAACCCTGAGTCTGGAAAGACCTCTATTTTCTGACCTCGATTTTTTTTCCTCTTTTCTCCCACTGGTTCTGATTACTCGCCTTTTGTGCCGCCCTTCACTTCATACAGCCCTGTCTGGAGCCACCAAAGGACTAAAGCAACTGTTACACATATGGACTGGTACTCCCCAACTCCCATAAACAGACTTTGATGAGAGAAATTACTGGAGTCTCCCCTTCAGAAAAGTTGCTGAACACTTTAAACTAACCGTAATGCGAAAATATATAACGGCTCCAAGGAGCCAGACTTTCTTGTAATCATTTAGAGTGTTCTTGATTATCAGTTCTCAAGACAAGCATTTCAGAGGTTTGCTTTGGATATTACATGTTTATTCACTCCACGTTTTGATCAAGTTCAGTACTTTTAACTACTGGCAGAACACTGAATTATTTGTTTCTTTACTCTGGCCTGTGAATCATTCAGACATAAAATACCACAAGAAGCTGATGTTGTTCCTGCATAAAGTTAAGGCCAAAATCACTCGGCACCCTGGCAGATTTGGTTTTGGAACGATGTTATTCCTCTCAATAAGTTTGTTTTCTAATTGGAAATGTTATTGGGAAAAAGAAGATATGTTCTCCACTTTAATTTACATTGGCTTTTACAGCAATACCGACAACTTCTCATATTCGTTGACCAGCTTTTTGCATGTCTCCATTGTTGCCTTTGACCATAAATCTACTCAGGTGAACTCCGAATATTGGAAATCGGAAAACCTCTTTCCCATTACCAAACAAAAAAACTAAAACAATGGTTCAAAAGCAATAAATTGTCACTAAATTTAAAAAAAAGCAAAATTCATGGTATTTGGAAACCGCAAGGCAGTCAAAATAATAATCGACAACGTTGATTTAGAACGAGCTCATGGGATGATAAGTTTTGCTGGAAACCACAGATCTGGCAACTAAAAGCAAAACTACCCAAAAGTGTTGCTGTTTTGAGGAGAATAAGATCTGTTCAGGATCAGAGATTTTTGTTTATTTTATATAATACTGTCATCGAGCCACATTTGAGTTATTGTGTGAAAGTTTGGGGAAATACGAACAGGACAAACTTACAGTCACTGTACACAATACAAAAAAAAAAGAATCAATCAGAAAATGGTTTGACAGAAAGGGTGGGTCTAATTTAAAAAGGGGAAGGAAATGTCAAACAAACAATATATTAGAACAACCAAAAAGAGTTTTTGTATATCGATGCTACTATGTAATGAAATAAGTGATGAGCTCAAACAAAATACAAATATAAACCATCTTAAAAAGACTTTACAAAAAGGAGCTTATTCGAAAATACGTTGTGTGGGATAGCTGTCTCAAAGACTAAAAATGCTGTTGTTGATATTAAGAAAGTGTATTTCTTCACCGTATTAGCTGTGTAGTTTGAGTTATTGTCTTGCTGAAATGCTCAATTTTGCCCTAAACTCCCTGATGTTGTTGATGAGGATCTGGACATAGTCGTCCGTTTTCATGATGCCATTGAACAACACTCCCAAAGCATAATGTTTCCACCAACCTGCTTAACCATGTGAATTGTACTCTTCGGGTTGTATGCGTCTAACATTTGAATGCTACAGCTGTGATTTTGTCTCATCCAAACACAAAACAGAGGAGATATTTTTATGTGCCCAGAGTGGGCTTACATCTATTTGAGAAATTGCTTCCTCCTTGGTCTGCATCCATGGAGTCCATCAGCATCTGTGCAGCGTTATCTCTAGTCCTGCCTCTTATTTGTATTGCCCTCCACTTTTCCGGGTTTGCCTTTAAGACTCGTTGCACTTTACAGTGAAATTTGCCAAATGAAAGAAGACAAGACTCAACTGAAAATAAGGAGAGAACACAACTAAACAGACATAAAATAAAGGCAGGCTTTTAAAAAGCCCAGTGACCCACTGCTGCTCAGAACCACTTTATGAAATTACTGGACAGTCTGGCTTCAAGAAAGCAAAATATAAAGAAATGAAACCTGACTTGAGCGTTTTGCAGTGTACTGTTCACTGATGCTCAATAGAGGCTCGTTCTGACATTTACATACATTGATCATCGACATTAACATCATTCTGATTTGGATTTCAAGAATAAGCAAAAGTGTATATGCAGGCTCAAAAATTATAATATTTGGATAAATGTCACTTAGACGGCTGCTGAAAAATCTCATGCTTCTTGAAACCAATAAACAATATCTGACCACTTTTCTTGTCAGTATTGGTAGTGGTCTACTGCAGAAATACAGCACTGTCAACAACCAATCAGAGCCAAGAGGAGGGCCTCAGCACTGTCAATCATGCCTGTGCATGCTCTTCTGCTCACACCCTCCGTTTTGATCTCTGCTACGCTACGGCTAGTTTCCCACAATAAAACCTGCTATCAATGCTCAGGCTAGTTATGACTGCTGATGATGGCAGATAAAAAGTTTTCCTGTAACTGTTAAGTTGTTTCTCCACCATCAGCACATTCATCAGCGCATACAGGGGCTTGATTGACAACTTGAAGAACGCCCTGCGGGCTCTGATTGGTTGTTTCCGACCGAGAGCCATGATGGGAGCACTGAGAAGAAGCAGAGGAGTTGGATTTTTCACAGATTATCTGTCTCATACTATATTGTCACAACAGTATAGTATATTTATACATAAAAAAAAAAATTATAAGCCATGAATGACATTCTGTAACTGATATTGATTGTTTATTGTAACTTTTAACTGACCCTGCAGTTACTGTTGAAGATTAAAAAAAAAAAAAAAAAAGTGTTGCTGTGGCTATTTCTCGCTGGAATTTCCAGTCATTACCTAACATTTATTTTGCAGGCATGACAGTATACTAAAAGGTAGTTCCATAACGTCATCCTCCTGACTGATAGGAGCCCAAGGCGAGGCTTTAATTCAAACCAATATACCAGCAATAAAACAATGTTTGCTTTTAACAGAAGTCGAAAGGTGGAATCGAGTGGCTTCTTCAAACTCTACAGACGAGCAACTAGTAAAGCACGTTCAACTTTGTCGGCCTCCACAACCCCCTGAACAAGCTAACTGCCTCATGGAGGATGAGAGGTTAACGCATGTTGAGGCACAAAGCACTGTGTTATGCCATTCTTTAATCACACTACAAAGCCGGGCCTCAGCTGTCAGTCATTTGTCAAACCCTGACAGGAAATCAAAGCCCACATGAGGTCCTCAGAAACGAACGACATGTTTGATCGGTCAGAGCGAACTCTGCATTTGTGCTGAGCTGGCGACACTTTTGAAATTCTGACGCTCTTTGAAAATCTGCCAAATGTTTATGTCTGAACATGAAAGCTGTTTTGCTGCTGTTGTTGTTGTTCTTCAGCATCCTTTGGACAGGGCGCTCATGAGTATGCTTATGTTTCTGGGAGAGAATTAATATCCACATTTGTTTGCTAAAGCGCTACATAGAAAAACACACTTAGATTATTACCCAGACATTCAGTCAGCAAACACAGCCACTGATAAACCTTTGCTTGGTTTGGCTTTGGCATTTTAGGCTTTTGTAAGAACGCCTAAATTTGACCTTTTAAAGTTTGCTTTCTGAAAAGACTTGCATAGATAACTTACTGACACTTGTCATTATATAATCAACCAATGTTGACTGTACTGTTTTCTTATCAAATTATGTTTGAATGTATGTGTTTCACAACAAAAACACAAAATCTTAACAAGTATTTTTGTCTGGTTTCTTGTGAAAATATCTCAATACACTTGAAATAAGACAAGACTAACTTAGAAGTTTGTTGCCATGTTACAAGTGAAATAATGCACCAGTGTAACTAGTACTTTTTCATCATTATTAAGGAATTATTGACTTAATACAATCTTGCATAGCTTGCTTAAAAGTTACGTGTAAGTTAGTTTTGTCTCAAGATATTTGAGCTAGAAACTAGACCAAAAGTACTGTTGTGTTTTTGCAGTTTTGAATCTGAATTTGACAAGTAAGATTAGACAAATGGAATGGACTAGACTGACTTTAAGTGTATTTGGAGCTATATAACTAGATATGCATTGACCTTACTTGCCTTGTAAAGTGTTTTCAAAATAGTTAGATTATTGCTTTCTTGTCTCAGATATTCTATAAACACTAGTGCCAAAAAAGCCCTACATTTCTTTACCTAATTCGCCCTGGAAAAAGATATTCATACAGATTTAAATTTCCATGAAACAACTAGAAACTTTAAAGTGTGAAACTGCAATGATTTTTTTTAAAGAAATACACATTTAAAGTGTGGTGTCCTTTTGTACTCATTTCATACCCCTCCATTATAAAACCTCCAGCAGAGATACACTGCTCAGATGGGAGAACGTGTTGAAGGGACAATTTTTACTCTACAAATTTCGCTTTTATAGATGAGTGGCGAAACAAAAACAAACAAACAAACAAAAAAACATCCAAATGCCAAAAGATAGTCATAGTAAGTCCTGTTTGTAGTTTCTCACAAGCCAAGTAGGAGAGACAGAAGAAGGAAGTTAGGTCAAATGAGACAAAAAAAAATTAATGCAAAACAGTTAACGGTGGTGGAAAACTAGCAAGACATGCCAACCTAAACACAACATGCTGGTGGTTAAATTATGTTGTGGGCATGCTTTTCTCTAATAGGTACAGGGAAACTGGTCAAGGAGCTAAATTCAGGCCAGTCTCGTTGGAAGTCCCAAAACACAAGAGAGATGGGGCTGAGTTTTTCCTTCCAGCATGACAAGAACCCCCAAACATACAGCAAGAGCTACAGCTGGAATTACTGGATCGCACCCTATTCATCATGTGTTAGAATGAGCCGAGAATCTGACAATCTGTGACAAGACTTCAAATATAGTGTTCATCCAATCTGACTGAGGTTTTGCTGTTTTGCAAACAGTTATGGGCAGAATTTTCAGTTTGATTGCACAGCTGGTAGACACATCCCAAAACACATCCATCCATCCATCCATTTTCTAACACCCTTGTCCCTGAAATTATAACCAGATGTGATGTGCTTCTACAAAACATGGAGTCAAGGTGGCTAAATACATGTGCACGCCATACTTTTCAGATTTTTCTTAGATTAAAAAAAAAAAAAAACATATATCCTTTTCTTCACTCTTAACTACAATATACTACTTTATGCTGATCTATCATATGTAATTTCAATAAAATAATAATAAAAAACCTTAAGTTTTGTGACGGAAATTTGATAAACGCTCCAAAAGTTAAAGGGATATAAGTTACTTTTGCGGGACGTTTTGATGAGAATGTATCACACTGGCTGTTCTTTTATGCTCAGATTATTGTAACCAGGACTGTGTTTCATTGTTGCGCTTATGCTATTTTATTATGTATCTGTCTTATCCAGACCGTAGTACAACCCAAAGAGCGCGGTGTGGAGAGTTTGTTTGAGCTCTGCAGGAGAGGCGCCGTGCTGGATGGCAGGGGGAGCCAGGTCTGCAAGACGTGGGAGACCTCCATCAAGGTAGAAAGTTTTAGCACGAAACATGCCGGAAATGGCCAAAAAATAAAAAAAAAATAAAAATAAAAAATCAAATCCCGCACGTTTTGGTGATTTAAACCAAAAGCGTAGCGCCCAGCAGAAAATTAAAGTGATCATAGATCACAAAAAAGCAACAAACTAAAAAGCTAAATCAAAGTTTGAGAGGCTTATGTTTTAAGAGGCAAATGAAAGAAAATCTAACAAATTAAGGAGAATAAAAACAGCTTTGGTTTGATCAGTGCCATTAAATAAACTTATTTGTGTGTGATAATTTGATTTTTGGAGTGACATTCATTATGTTTATTTATCTATCAAGATTTATTTTAATGTTTAAAAAATTAATATAAATCATTAGTAAGTTATTTAATGCTGAAATCTCAATTCAACATTTTATTTTTTTGTCATTTAAAACTGTTCTTTTTTGTAAATGTTAATTCATAAAAACGTTTATTTCATAACTTTATTATAAAATAAAGTTTCTCGCTATGATCTTTCAGTAACTTTATTTAAATCGTCAGCAACATTGAGACTGATTCTGATGGGTTCATCTTGTTACATAATCATGAAATAATTAAATAAATACTAAAATAATTACGTTTTTGTTTTACAAATAATAACAAATGAGAGTGATATTATTAGTTATCTAATCAGTTTTTAATCATTGAAACGTAAATACAGACACAGATTGTTGTTGATTGTTTATTGTTTGTTTTATATTTGTACTCACAATTTTATTGTTTATTTTGATGTTTATTTAAGGATTTATTTACTCACTGAACGGTGCGTTTGGTCCTCCGTAAGTCTTTGCCGAAGACTTTTACTTTGAAAGCAGAGAAGCGGAAGTAGTGTGTGTAATGCGCGTGCGCTGCCTCTGTGGTGTGGAGAATATGCATACTCAGATTTAAGAGGGGGAGGTTTGCAGCTGCCCGGGACTCTCGTTGTGGAATAGCATTTATCTGCCAGAAATGGTCAAATAATATTTCTCAGGAATAATTTTAGAGCTACTTTGCCTTCTGAAGAGCTCAACACGGGACGGACTTTTCTTCCCGGGTGTCTCGTTGGCGTGAGTTGGAGAAGTTTAGGACGCAGTCTTTACAAGTGAGGAGCGTAGATTTCATCGCGTGCGAGACGTGTTGGGATAAAGGGACTACAAAAAAAAAAAAACTGCTCTCGCTTAGTTTCTTCGGACCTGATTAGCTTAGGTAAGACACAACGAAATGTTCTAAACGGAACTTAAATTACTGAATTCACAAACATCAACAACCAAAAAAAAAGAAACATTTTTATTTTTCGCCCTGAGTTGGGGCCGCATTCTTTTCGTCCATCGCAGAAGTTTGCCTTGAGAAATGCGCAAACTTGTTAGCTAAAGCTCGACGCGGCACAGCTTCGTTAACGGACCAACGTTAAAGGCTGGATACCCAGTTTTCTTGTAGTTTGTTTTTTTTTTTTTTCCTTCCCTGGAAGTTTTCCTGCATCCAGCCTCAGGACTCTTCTCTGTTCCTCTGACCAACTCTGGCTGTTTCACAGCTCCCCGCCACCAAGGTGAGCTGCTAGTTTTATTCTCTCGCTCTTTGATTCGGCTTCATTTTACTGTTTGTTTACCTGTTAAAGGGGTTAGCCATTGTTTGTCGCGGGCCTAAGTTAATGCTATTAAAGGGACTTATTTGCTAAAAAACAGAGGGTTGGAGAAAGAGCGACTGTCCTTGAGATAATACGCTTTTGTTTGCAAAGTATGTCTTGCTTTAAGACACTTATTTTTGCCTTGTAAGATACACTTTATCAGTGGCTTTGATTGCGGCCACACTAGATCCCTGTCTCCCATGCTTGTAAATCAAATTGTGACTTTCAAAGAAAAGTTTTGCGTCAGTCCTTTTGAATCTAAAGATTGAGGCACTTTTTATTTATTCATTTAATTTTTTTTTTTACAACAGAAAACGATTCTCGCATCCTCAAACAGTAATGGTACGTTTCTGCCTGAGAAAGCATCACACGAGGCTGCCTGGTTAAAATGTCAGTGGCTGGCCCTTGTTGCTCAGTGTAGCATCTGCAGTGAAGGCTGGGCTTGATGTTGTGTGGAGCTCTAAAAGTGGTGTTAGAAAAGGAGAGGAGGAGAAGATGTGCGGTCTGGAGAAGCATCAGGATGTCTGCTGGGAGCTCATCAGTAGAAGGGGGGTGGTGTTGTTTTAACATTTATAAGTTGTGTTCAACATAAACCGTATGTGAGTGTACTTCTGATAGGTGTATTTGTCATAAATGTGTTCCAGCCTTTTTAAGACTTGATTTGTTTACCCCCTTTTTTTTTAAGCATATGGTGTCTGTCTTGTATGGAGAAAAAAAAAAAAGAGGTTTGAGTGGCAAACCAAATGGCAGAGTGTCGGATGCCTTGTAAGCTATTGTCTTTACATTTCAGTCTAATCACATGACACCTGATATGGTGCTGGTGTTGGACCCCCTGTTACAGATTGTGTGGCTGCAAGGTAAAAAAAAAAAAAAAAAAAAAAAAAAAAAGCAGGAAGGTGTCTTGTTTTTGTGAAAACAGGAGCCTCGGGTGGAATGGTCTGGTGCTCTTGGGTCCACTGGGCTGCAGCCCCGTGCAGGCCGGCCTGTTGCTGCTAGCTGCAAGCCCAGGCTGAAGTGGAAAAGGGTGGGGAGGCAGGGGGTACAGAATCGGGGAGCTGAGGAATTTTATGCATGGGTGGCGGTGAATGGTAATTATGGTGAGGGCTGTGTGATGGGTTAGGCCTGTAGCCTTTGTCTTTGTATAATGAGAGCAGCTAAATGTGTCATGCATGTCCTAATCAGTTTAGTCTAACCCCTTTTTATTTCTGGCCGACGTCCAGGGAAATACTTTGATCGCTTCAGACGGTGGGCGACAAAGCGGGATCTTACCAAAACGATTAGTGATCCGCTAAAAGGATTCTCAGTCAAATGTGAGTTCTGTAGGTTTGTAAACTGTGTGTTGAAGCCCCGTGTCTTGTTTCCAGCACTTCTGCACGTTGGAGGCACCAAACAGCAGACCTCTTTGAGTTTTCACACATTTAAACTTGTATTTAGAAAAAGTGGAATTTGTTTATTAAAAAAAAGTCAAAGTTTATTTTATTTTTTAAATTTAGTTTCCAGGAAATGTTGTTTTTGCTGCTAAAGAGAAAGCAAAGGATGCTGCTAAGAAGGCGCAGGTTACCACATGCCACATTCCTGTCTCAGGCTCCTTTTAATGGTGCTTATCTGCAATAAATGGCTGTTTGCTTTCTACAAATAACAAACTGCATGAAATCCAACTTGTCGAAACCAAGATATTTCCTTTTCAAATTAGAAATGATCACATTTTTGATACAAAGTTCCATACAGGCAGTTCTTGGCTCATACTTGTTAAAAGTTCAAGAGTCCTCATCATGTCAAATTTCAAATGTGAGTATTTATATGAATTCATATCCATTACAATACATTTAAATTGTTTACTGAATTAATGTAAATCTGATGTGTTGAATCATTTATGCTGTCGAAGGTTGTTGATGGGACGTTAAAGCTAAATTTAAGCTGCTACTGGTGAACATGCAGAAATGTTCTTTTGAAATTTCAAATCACCGTGGTAAAACTTTTAGAAAGACAAAGCGTGATCCATTTCTAGATCTTTAGTGATGCTTGAATCGTTTCCATAGTACAGCTGGGCATTTACTGGAGCATCGACTCTTCTAATACAAACAGATACTGAATGCAGAAAAAAAGCCCTCCATTTTAAACTTGCATCTGTACCTACTCCTCTGTTTTCCTTAAAACGTCTAATATTTCATTCTCTTTTATGCACTTATGAGCTGAAACGCACGTTTTTATTCACCTCTTGTTCCCATTTGAAGAGTTAAAGATCAGACAGTCATCAGGCAGGGGCCTACATGAACTTCTGCAGGGAAGGTATTCTACACTTTCAGTGTTAAGGTTGAAAAACCACACAGGCCTCTTGGGTCAAGATGAGTATTTTCTAGGAAATGGCAGCAGGCGTCCACGTTTAGCTTGTGCTCCCACTGGAGGGGACGTGACTAAGTATTCTGTCACCCCCTTAAAGATCCTACTTTAAATATGGAGGGCCGGCGAAGCTGCTCCGCTGCGGTTTCCTCCTGTGTGGCAGTGGAGACGCTTTTCTTGGAGCGTTACCAAACATTGACTCACAGCTTACAGAGCAGCGATGACCAAGCTTCTTTATCCCCTTCGGACCCCCCTCCTTGACCCAAGCTCAGCTGCTCCAACACTAGGCCATTCTTGGAAAGTGAAATTGAATTGGTTTTGAGGGGAACACAATGAGTGTTTGAGAGAGGAACATTCATAAAAGCGATTACCTCCAAAAGGAAACCACAGCTGCCTCTGGGCTGGGACTTTATGTGCAAACGTCAATCAAGATGGGTGTTTTGTTTTTGTTTGTTTGTAACCCTGATTTTGTGACGAAATTATTACATTTTCTGGATGATCTCAGGCTTGAGTTTCTTCGAAATGTCACTGTGGAAACGACGACCCGACACCTCTTGGTTTCTGTTTACTCTGCAGGCTGGATGTCTCCCTTTTATTAATTTTTTTTAAAAATTATTATTATTAGTATTTGTTGTAAGCGGTTTTAAGGGGCGGGGGCACGAGGGGTTTATGCGTGTCGGTTTGGGCGAAGTGTTAAGCTGTGTGGACAGATGCTGCTGAAGTAATGACCCAAGCAGATGTGGCATGATGGGGTCACCCATGTGAGCGTGTTGCTGAGGGGACCAGGAATCCCTGTGACCCGTTTAGCTGAAAACAAAATGGGAAACGCGGTAGAATTACTGCCTTTAAGTTCAAAACTTAACCACGTCCTTATCTCTCCAAAGCTATCTTGCTGCAGTTTCTTATCTGTGTTTTGTACCTTCATTGAAAAGTGCAGACAAGCAGAATGTTATCTTTTTTTGGGGGGGGGTAAAGAAATCCTTTAATGACAAGAATATTTGCTGTTTCGACAATAGTAGTGTGGATGGCCTGGTATGACGACCATGTGAGAAAAGTATTCATTACTGCAGTATTTACACCCAAATTAATAAGGAATAATTACCATTGTTTATTTAAAATAGATGGACAACACTTCTGACTTCTGTTAAAGTTATCTAATATATGGATTAGTAGAGTTTAAATTCTGTCATTTTTTAATTTTTTTCTCTCCCAGGTTTTGTTATTTTTCCTTCTTTCGTACACAAACATGCTGCTTAACTCATTTTACTGCCCGTAAGAAAGAGCAAAGCAGACTAGAGTTGAGACGAACGGAGGGTAGAAAGAAGATGTTCATGCAGTTTTGTTTCAGCTAGAAATCTGATTGGATGCCGTCTTAACTTTACAAAAAGCAAGTTCTGCTCCAAAAGATAAAACTTTATGAAGTGGTGACCTCAATACAGAAGCTACATTTAGTAGTGAAACTGTACTGGTAGTTGGTACACAGAAATACAGTCGATCTCATTTGTAAACCTAAAAACAGCACCGCTTTAAAGAGGCCAGACTTGGAAGGTTTGTTTAGACAGCACCAAGTTTCGCCATGGTGTTGGTTCTTTGGGGTTTTCTATAGGGGTGGACAGATTGCAATTTTCTGGCCAATCACCAATTACTGGTCTGACCTACCAATTCTGATTTTGGCCGATACCATTTTTTTATGTTTTTTGTCTGAAATGTCGCTAAACATAGCAAGAAAGTCGCTGAGTTGGCAACAGTGGGGTAACTATTGTGAACTGCGAACATGCAGACGTGACCTGGTGGGCGTTTCTCAGTCAAACCTCTCTAACGGGAGAGCAGAAGAGGACAGTGGCTGATTTGTGTTCCTTTGCTGAAGTGGATAAGATCGGCCGATGGCCGTTCTCCCAAACATGAATGAAATCGGTTGGCCAATAAATTGGTGCACTGCTAGTTTCCAAGCATCATCACATGCACATTTTCACAGTAACAATAAACAAGATATCCCCAGTTGTTCATAGTGTTAACTTTGTTTGTAAAATGGCGCTAACTTTAAGAGTGATGGCTGGAGTTTTGGTGACAGAAAAGTTTTTTGAAAAGTTGAATTTTTCCTTTGCTAGTTTGGATTTGGTTGTTTTGTTCTTTTTTTTTTTTTTTTGTTTGATTTTTGAGCCGTCTGAGTAGCAGTGTGCAGCAGTAGGCGGACCACAGGCGGTGTGGCATCACAGTAAGATCAATGCAGCCAAATAAAACGGGACATTCCTTCACTTTCATTGGCACCTCATAAAAAGGACTTTCTCTTTTTGTTTGAAGAGACATAATGGAAAATCTTCAGTTTTGTAGCCATAACTTTTTACATCCTTGGTCCGGATCCCAGTAACTGGTTTATGTCTAACATAGAGTTCATATTACTGGGATATTTCAGCTGTGGACCTGGAAAGAGTTGTATTTCAAGTTGAGACTCCTGCAGCATGATAAAAATAAATGTCTTTTTGCTTTGATAATCCACCTTCATTGTTTTACTGTTTTCCAGATATTGGTTTGAACTCATTTTCTTTCGTTTTTTTTTTTTTTTTTTAGTGTTGTACTGTGAATGACGTGCAGCTGATGTCCCAGGCATCTGAATGGAGTTCCAGTCGTGTAAAAGCCGCCGGTTGTAGCTCCGTCAGCAGGATGCTGATGAGACCAAGTGCACTTCTGCTTCTGACTTTCTTCACCCAAGTCTTAAGGACCCATTGCCGGCCTGCTAACACAGATGAAGGTACGTTTGCTTCATTTATTTATTTAGTTTTGTACAGCGCTTCCTCTCCGTGGCCCAGTTTCACTGAGACCGACTAATCTTTACTGTGGCCTTAAGGAGGCCGTCCGTTGATAAGCGCAGCTTTGTTGTTGGGATAGGAATGTAATCCCAACACGCCTCGGCCTTTGCAGAAGTCCGGTCTTTGTAGCGTCTCTGTTCGCTGACCACCCCAGTTGTTTTTTTTTTTTTGTTTTGTTTTGTTTTGTTTTTTTTCTTCTTCGTGTGACTTTGCATCAAATAGGAACAGCACTGTTTTCTCTGAGCTTAGCAGCAATTACTTCAAAACAAAACTAGCTAGCAGAGTTTTGTCTTATCTTCCTTTTTTTTTTTTTTTTTTTTAAATTACAGTAAAGAATTTTGCCCCATCGTTTCCACGAGTTGAACTTTGAAAAGAGGAAAGAGGCGATGTAATCAAATCCTTAAAAATGTGTTTCTTGGCCACGGTCCAGCAGTGTAATAGCCGCCTGGACTCGTGGGTAGATGGGCTGTTTATGCTCTGCACTCGGAAGTGGAAACCAACAAAAGAATATGATAAAGTTCAGCGTTATAATTGACGTCGTTAGGCAAGAGGGTCTCTCTCTCTCCTTAAAATAAACTTGGTGTGGCTGCGTCGAAGGCAGCAGTGGGACAGGGAGGAGTAAATGACTCCCATGTGTAGCCTGAGGGCAGCTCCACTGCCTAGCAGCCACTGCTTCTCTCCTCCTTTTGTAATGAAAAGGTATTTGTTGTCACTAAGAGGAGTTTACTACTCTGGAACCATAAATTAGTGTTTTTAAAGAAAGAGTGCTACTTTAAACCTTCCCTTATCCTCAAGGTTAGGTTTTCTGAGAGGAGCGTTTGTCTTCTGAGGTGAGCCATAAATTTTCACTGAAGTTGGGGAGGGGAAAGGAAAGGAGTCTGATGCTTTAAGACTCCACCCAGCTCTCGCTCGCCAAATGGCCAGGTACTATCTCTGTGTGTCTATGCTTTTTTTTTTTTTTTTTTTTTTTTTTCCTCCCTCTTCCACTTCCCCCCTCTGACATTTTGCTTGGGAATCCTTCACTCCCTCCCGGTCCGCTCCGCCTCCCTGCTGGGTGACGGATGGCTTCAGCTGTCGACGAACAATCGCAGCCGAGGCATTTGTTCGCGTTACTTTTGTCTTTGTCAGAGAGACTAAATGTTTATGTGGAAATGCTCTTGTTTTATGCAAGTTGCATTGTTTTGCTTTTTTTTTGTTGTCAGTTATGGGAACATCACACAACAATGTGATGTTCCCATAAGAAAAGAGCAAATTCAAATTTAAACAAATTCAGTTCATTCATGTTCTTGTGGGAGGGGGAGTTACAGCCATTCACACAGGTCCAGCCTTCCTAAACTTTTCTGCTGTGTGTTTCTGAAATCCTCATCTCAACTCTCTGCTATCCATCTGGAAAACAAAAAAACGCCACTCTTAGGTTGATAATATGACCTTCTTTTTTTTTTTCATATCTTTACTGATTATGTAAATGATAAATTATTGTTTTTGTGTGGATATATTCTGCGTTACATTTAATCTTTCCAGTTGTAGTCTAGAGTCTACTATCCAGTGACAACAAAAAATATAGAAAATATGCATATTTTATATAAAGTATATAAAATAACAATAAACGAAAGCAATTTATTTACGGCTCCTAGCTGACATTGGTTGTTTGGAAACTGAATGATGCTGCAGTAAACAACCAGTGTGACAAAAATATACTCCAGGCATAGAGAAACTGAATGCTTGGTACTTAAATAATCACCTAAGATTCATTGGCGTCCAGACAATTTTTGTGATATTGCAAAAAATTTGACTTGCTGCAACAAGCAACAAACTAATTAATCACATGATAAATTTAAACAAGCTCAATAATTTCCATTTGCATGATTTAATGTTTTTCTCTTTTTTCTTTTTCTATCAAAAACTAGGAGACAAAAATCTTCAGTCTGATGCTTTGGTCCCAACTAGTCCCCTTTTTTTTTTTTTTAAGGACAACTTTGTTTACAGAGACTTTATAATTAATTTCATTTATTGTTTCTTTTGTTTTGTTTATTTATTTTGGATATTTAAAATATCTCCCATTTCCAGTGTTAAATGTTCATTAGAATTTGAAGTTTATTGATTTTGAGAATGTGTTCTTGCATTAATATGCCATTACCATTTTATCACTTCAAAATGGTCTCAAAACGACGTTATTGTTTGTCACAATAACCTCTGGGACAATTTATTATCCAGAAAAATGAGTTATCGTGCCAGGCTGACGCATAAATTTATTTTTGATGTATTGTGTACCCCTAATTAAATGAAACCTATTCTTAAAACAACTACATCACACACATTGCATGGGCTCCTTCTTACATAAAGGGAGATTGGAAATCTGGCACAAAATTGTTAGTACTAAAATGTACTGTTCAAGTACTTCTTATATCAATTTATGTATTGTTGCTTAACTTCTTAAAAAGCTAAATTGTCACTATGACTACATTCAAAATAAAATAAGCATAAAACTGTTGAAATTGCCATCTCATGTGCCACACTTATTCCATAGATATTTTCCAGTTTTTGAAAAGACAAAATATCTTGATGCTCACTGATGGCTCTGCTTTTCTTTTTCAGCGTTGAACGTTGCAGTGATTATATCTGGCTGTCGAAATCTGTGGTTTTGGTTTTGCTACATCTGAAGACATAATGTCGAAGCTAAATATAGCCGAGCTCATTTGAATGACACAGTAACCCTTGTAGCTGTCCCGAGTGCTAATCCATGCTGATTGTGTGTGGCTCATTTAAGAGTGAAAAGGTCCTCCACTGGAGTGCTTTCACCAAGAGCACTCTCTCTCCCTCTCTCTTCCTCTCTCTCTGAATTTTCTGCTGATTGCTATCGCGCATTGTTTCGGTTTTTTGCTTCCTGTTGGCGCTGGCTTTTGTCGAATCAGTTCTCCCCTGCACATCACTCACTGTCTTCACCCTAAGGTAGTCACATCAGCAAAAATAACAAAGCAATAACATTGCTTTTCTATGTACAATAACAGTGTGTCAACTAGCTTGACGTCTCTAAAATCTGCCATCACTCCGATGAGGACAGGAAATCCCTGAGGTCATTCAACCAGCATATTGCTTCCTATGTTGCAGCCAGAGAAAGTTCAGCTGAGTTAGTTGATCCTTCAGCCCCTCCGCCCAATTGCTGCACATTCTGCGCTCAAAAATCCCTCTCACGGTTTTTGTAATTACTTTGATTACAAACGATGTCCGTCACTTTTAACAGATGGTTGACTGCCTCCATGTTGGAGCATTCCAGGTGGATTGTTTCTGAAACCGGTCTTTAGTCCGTTTTTAATCCAATCAGAGTTGCAGCCAGATTAACTGAGATGAAACATCTGCAGTTCACATAAAGTTTGAAAACTTCGCTCTTATGATGTGATTTATAACATCAACTTTTTACTTGAAGTTGAATGTGTTGTCGCAGTTTGCTCTTGTTTTAAGATGACAGTCTCTTAACGCCGAATGATCCTCCTCTAACAGAGGAAGAAGCCAATATTACCAGTTTATGGGTGTTTTATGACACCTGGAGTCAAGATTAACAGCTGGAAAATTGACACTGTCTTATCAGTGGTGTCTCCATTGAATACAGACAAGATATATCTGACAGCTGTCACAGTCTTTGGGTTTATGGTTATGCCCAGGTCACTTGTGTTATTTTAAACCATTTAAAATTGTGCAAGCAATCCTGGGATCCCTCTGGGAAACGTAAAACGGTTCATAAAAACCTTTTATCTTACCCTCCACTCAAATAATATGGAATGAAATACGTTTGAGACTTGAACCGCTTTTATTTATTTATTTATTTTTTGGTCATTAATTTTGGCAGTAAATTAAGTATTTACAAAAAGAAGCGCACAAAGAATGTTCTACATAAATTGGAAGCGAGTGTATAATGGAAAATGTTCTGGACTGGTAAAATATGTAAACTATTCTAATTTACAGTTCATATAACTTAGAATAGTTTAATATGTGACTTGACACGCATTGTTTTTGTGTTGTAAATCAGCATTTAAGACACAAAAACAATTTTTAAAGAAACAATTTTGCAGCAGATATTTCTTCCTTTTGGACAACATTTTCACCGACATTGTTTGCAAGGATTCAGATCCAAGTGCTGCGAGCGTTGGTTTTCATTGCCAATGTTTGCCCTTTTCTTTCAGGCATTATCTTTTCCAGCTTTCATTTGAAGCGTCATGGAAACAGACCAAACGAGACAGATGTGGAAAAACGTATTAAAAACAGCTCCACTTGTTGTGTTTACTAGCACAGAAAGCAATGCTGCGCGCTCTCAAAGTGAACCTCTCCATCAAATGTTTTTTTTTTTCTTAATGATCCCAATTTTTATTGATTTTCCAATCTGCTTGCATGCACAAAAAAAAAACAACAACTCCTCTTTGACAAAACCTTCTTAGAAATCTGTTTGCTTCTTGACTAGAAGTGCAAACAAATCTAGAAAATCAGTTTTCCTAAACTAAATATCTTTGTTGGTGTTGATGGGACTGATTGGAAAATTCTTAAATTTGCTCACGTTCTTTATCTGGAAAGCCTCTTTGCCATCATACTAATCCAAAACATTATTATTACTCACAATCAGAGGAAAAATGTTGGTCAAATCAAAAGATTAAGTTGCACCTAAATGTGATAATTGTGTGGTTAATATTAGACTTCACTATAAATATTATAATGTAGGCCAGTTATTGTGTCTGCTTAGCTGAGATTGTGATGATTTGTCCTCTCAGTAGATCTCTATCAGTGCCTGAATAAGTTTCATTCAGACTGTCTTGAGTGGATGGCGCCTTTAAACTTGCAAATGTGTGATCTAATTTGTGATCTTTCTCCCCTTCACTGCCTGACAGAGAGCGGCCTAAAGTCTGCCTCTTCCTCCTTCCCTGTGCTGGTTCTGGTTTTGAGGAGAAAGTTGATCCTACCCCCTGGCCCCATTTTCCTGCTGGGATTAAGGGCCTGTCAGACATATGTGATCCAGGAAATACCTTTACTAGGCCCAAGTGGGGTCACCATAGCAACTGGCACTAGAACCTGCCACTGCAGGCCCCGCTCTTACTCGCTCCTGTGCACATGCTCAGTGGCCTGCTCTCCCCGTTCCCTCTTCCTCTGTATTGTTTGAAGTCCTTTGTTGTCATGGTGGGAGGGATTAGTCTGGCTTGCGGATGTTTTCCTCATGTTTTTTTTTTTCTTCCTCTGTATACATGTGCTCTCTGGTTTTGATCAGGAGGAAACGTGTTCAAGAAGAATCACACAATGTACTTTGGAAACGGTTCAGAGTAATCTCATGCTGGGGGATTGTTTATGACTATGGTATTTGATTATCTAATTCAGTATTTGGGATGATTGTAAAGGGGCCGTGTTGGTAATGGGCAAAAAGAGAGGCTGCGCTTTAGTGCCGCCTTAGGGGGACAAAGCTGAGGGAAATGGGAGGGAAGTGAGATTCAACCCACAAATTGTTGCTAGTTGATTTTTTTTGTTTTTTGTTTGTTTGTTTTGTTTTGTTTTATTTATTTCTCCAAATTGTTCACTATGATAAACAATGTCTAGTAGTGGTTTTATCCAGAGTAGTTAAGTAAAGGAGTGCAATCCTATAGCAAGAATCTTCAGCAAGTTGGTCAGTGATGCTCTTTTTACCTTTTGTTACAAGACAAACAACGCCGCCTTGATGGACAATGTGTCAGTATAATTGGTTTATCCCTCCTTCTAGCGGTCTGCTTAGTCATTTAGAACAACTGGGGCTCAGGTGTCTCTCTTCGTGACATCTCTCCTCCTTTCATTCCCATAATTGAATTTCTCCTCTCTTTCCCAAGGAGCTCCTTTTTTTTTTTTTCGTCTGATATGGAGCCTTGACGAACTTGAGATGCAATTTAATTATGTGGACAGATTATAAAGAAGTGGTAAATGGACACAAAGAAAGTATTTTGTTTGAAACCCATCTTGGTTTACAGTGGAGATAAAGTGTTGTTTTTCTGCAAAATAAGTTTCTCCGTCGCACACAATTAATGAGCCTTATTGTTTGTATGCACAGAGGCATGGTTGATGGTTGGGAGTCCATATTATTTCAAAGTTGAGCACACACCGTATTTTGAAGTTCTTCTGCAGGTGATTAAAGTGATCTTGATCAGTGTGTCCAGTAACCATGTTGTGCTTCCTGTGCAGTTTCTGTGGAGGCAGAGCTGTTCACCTTGTATCCCGGGAAGCGCCTGGATCTAAGCTGCTCTCCCAAGGACTCGCCCCACACCGTCAACTGGACAAAGGACCATGTCGTCGTCGTGGACGGAGAACACATGCGCATTCGCAATGGCCAGCTGGAGATCGAGGCGGTGGAGCCCACCGACTCCGGCTTGTACGCGTGCACCACCTTTGGCAACCACAGCGTCTACTTTAATGTCACAGGTAAAAGATGCGAAAACGGATGTTTTTGGTGTGTTCACATAGGGGGGAAAAAAACAAAGAAAAAAATGTGCTGCAAGTTGTTTGGCAGATTTAGTAGTTTTGATTTCCACAGGAAATGGGTAAAATGTTCTACATTATCCCTATTTAGGCACCTTGAAAACCTCAATGACTGTAGATTCTGAAAGTGTTTTACGTGTTTTGATTTCATGGTGCTCCTCTTCCTTTGAACCTCAACATAAACTGGGATTAAATAAAATTTTAGATGTTATCTGTGACTTTATTGTATATCTGGCAAAGCTGCTTTATGTAGTCTGTATGCAACATTGCCTTACTAATTCCCTCTCTTCTCTAGTTGATGCTTCGGCCTCATCCGAAGATGATGACGAGGAGGAAGAGTCTTCATCGGAGGAAAATAAACTGTTGACCAGTGAGAAGCTGATGCGTAAGTGGCTGTATATATTTACCAAACCCACTGGTGGATTACTGACTCACCCGAAACGAGCTTCTGAGTAACGGTTACAGTCAAGTTACAGGCATATCATCTGAGCGGAGCACATTTGGGTGAGTGATTTCACTCTGAATCAGAGGATGTTTGCTGCCTCAATGACAGCTTTTACGTGATTAATATGCCTGTGGTGATTAATTGTGGTTAACCTCAGATGTCCCTCAATTTGTCACTAGTGCAATAAAGACACTCTGGCCTCCTCATCTTGTTGCTACTGTCCACTCAGCCCACTAAGAATCTGGCAGCTGCCAAGTATGGGAAGAATGCTGACCCTGAGTCTGTTCTCTCCCTCTTCTTTTCTCTCTCTCTCTCTCATATCCCAGTGAAATTTAAACATCACAGTTTTATTCTACTGGCTGTTTCCCTTCAGGTTTTATTTTATTTGTTTTTTTTGGTGGGTTGGTATGAGGGGCGGAGTTGTCAGAAATCTAATGATAAATGATCCAACATCCCTTGTCAGAATAAAGTACAATGGCGCTGAGATGTCAATAGAAATTTTTGATGGAGAAAATTGCATTTCATCCAGTGGCAGTTTGAATATGAAAGTTTTTATTGTATAGAATCACATTTATTCCTGCAAGTTAAAAAGTGTGTGCATCTAAAGCATCCGGCTCTTGAGAGCTGAAAGTGCCATCACTGATGTAGACATATTGGGGAAAATGAAATCCACAGAATACCCCACCAGTCAGAAATACCCAGTGCTTCTTGAGACTCAAACTACTACCTTCCTACCAGTTTTATTGTAGGGTGTAAAATATCTCATCGGAAAGAGTCCTGAGTCTTGGTTACAGACATGTTTTTGTGTGCATTCACATTGATTTTCCCTAACTTGAACATTTTCTCTTTGGGATTAAAATTTTTTTTTACTGCTGTGCAAATTGAAAAAAAATGTCATTTTTGTGTTAATTAGCAATGGCACCACAATGGGCTAATCCAGAGAAAATGGAGAAAAAGCTTCACGCCGTTCCAGCCAGTAAGACGGTGAAGTTTCGATGCCAGGCCAGCGGCAACCCATCTCCCACTCTGAAATGGTACAAGAACGGGAAGGAGTTCAAAAGGGACCATCGCATCGGAGGCTTCAAGGTTAATAATTTTTCAAAATCTTCTTAAGTGCTTACTGCGGACTCTCGTGCATTGTTCCGTTGAACCAGCGTCACCAAAAGTGAGGATGTGTCTGTAATGTCATCTCCACATTTGATCACAACCCCCTTCCCTGGAGTAAGAAACGCTTTCCGAGAGTGAACAGCAGTGGCAAGTTTCACCGTTGACCTGAGACACAATGCAAGCTGAAACCCAATGCCCCAAAAAAGGAATGCTGTGGCATAGTTATACCTCCAGGTGGGCAATTCTAGCCATCCGTCTGGGTGAAGAATAGCACTGGCTGTCCTCATTCCAGGTGTCAGTGATCGTCCTCTCTGTAATTACATCCATGCAGTTGTAAATTTACCACTGCAGCTTCTGTATTTATTCTCTGTGATCAGCGTTTCTGCTGGTCTCTTCATTTATAGCCTGCCTGTATACAGCAGTAACTTTTGACAAACTTAGCATTGTTAGGCTTAATAAAACAATTCATGCCTGTCTCTGGATTTACTTAGTGGGTGCAGCAGGTTTGATTTGTGGGCGTGATCTGTACCTCACTGCTTTACTACTTACTGCAAACGACATCATCATCATCATCGCCTGTTTATAGACATTCCTGTTACTTATTCAACATTTCAGAACAGGATTGAGCCTTTATTTGCATATATTTAGTTTTATTTAACCAGTTTTTTTGTTGCTTTTGAGCTTGTTTCTTCGTAATCTACAAATGGAGTTGTCTTTTACTCTTCTTCCTTGGACGTTACCGAAGGGGATATACAATTTATGACAATAATTCTCTTTTTAAGATTAGCATCATTACTCTGATGCCTACGGGCACATTTCTATGAATAAATGTCACTAGAAGAGACTTCTTTTTAAGAGAGTCATACACTTTATGAAGTGAATGGAAGAAACTGAGTCACATTTTGTTATATGTAGCACATGTTTCATTTATGAAAGTAAAATGCCCTAAACAATTCAGTTGTCTGAACATTTTTCAGAGGACAAATTCTGTTACACCAATCAAAGTCTGCCTACCGTAAATTTTTTTTCTTATCTTTTCACATTGTTTAACATTTTCAAGCTCGTGCTAATGCTGCACATGTGATAGGTAAAAAAGGAAGTTAAGATACTGCTACATAAACTGGAGTTCATTTAGCTCAGACACAAAGGGGGGAAAAAAAGCCACTATTTATTTTGAGCAAAAACAAACATGGGCTGATTTTATTTTTAAATCTATTTACGACCACAATCTGCTGAGATCAGTGGCTGTTTTGTGTTAACAGATGACACATTAAAAGTGAAAACTGCTATAAAAGAAGACATTTGCTCACCTATCTAACATTATGATATTGGGGGGAAAAAAAAACACTTTGTTGTAATATCCTTTAGGAAAGAACTATATAAAGTAGTTGTTCATGCACAGGTGTAGAATGTGTGTTCACAGTGAAGGAAGTAATCATCACCATCTCCTGCCATGGTGAGGGCTAATCCAGTCTGGGGCTGTGCTTGCCTGCTTCTCCAGAATCTCCATTTCCAGCTGTGACATATTTAGGAGTTTCCTCTTAGATGCCTCCCCTAAACTCTTGAAAGAGCCGGCCAGCGGACTGAACCACCTGGCTGCTTCACCTCCTTGTTTTTTTTTTTTTTTGGATTTTTGCACTTTGGGTTATGGTGCAAAGGTCTGCATGAGCAACCAAAGGACGTCTGCCGTCCGTCTCACTCATTTTTATGGCACTGCTCCTATTGTTCTTATCGTCTGCATAGAGACTTGCAGGAGAGATGGAATAATTTAGACCACATGTACATGAAGCCAAGCACAACACATCTGGCAGCAGGCAGCTGGACTCCTTCATCGCATTTCTTAGCTAAATGAGGGAGACTGTATGGTTCAGTCTGTGTATATGGATGTTTGATGTTGCCATTGCCTTAGAGGTTTGCTGGCTAATCACACACTACCGGTCTTGGCAGATTTATGGAAGAAAAATTATAACATGTCCTGGAAAAAGGAGCCAGACATCAGTTGGTGCTAAAAAGACAGGTTGGGGCACACGCATATAAAAACGTACACCTTTTCCCGTCTTTTGGGGGTTTGTTTTTTGGTTGTTTCTGTTTTGTTTGATAGGACATGAATCTGAATATTTTTAAACATTTGCTACTGTCTGGAGTAAAGCATCTTGTTTTTTATTTTAGGGTGTTTTTTTTAATAGTAATCAGTTGAATATTTCTTTTCCCTTTCTTTCAGCTACGGGACCATGTGTGGACCATCATCATGGAGTCGGTCGTACCCTCTGATAAAGGAAACTATACCTGCGTGGTGGAAAACCAGTATGGCAGCATCAATCATACCTATCAGCTGGATGTAGTCGGTAATATCTTAATCTTTGATTTACCACTTCTGTTGCTCCGGTTCTATAAATCGATTAGCCCATCAAACGTGCTCCCGACAGCACAGGGACGCAGTCGCAGTTTTGATGAACTGCAGTCGTGTTTACTTGTTGAGTGATGGATGCGGGTAGAGCGGAGAAGTGATTACTCCTTATGGGCCTGCTCTCTGACTTGCTCTTACACCACTCGCCTTATAAATCAGTCCCACTTCCTCCATTGTTGCTGTCCCCTGGGTTCCCCCCCTCCCAAATCTCCCCTTCCAGCTTAAGTAGAAGCTTAGAGCCTGATGAGCTCTTGGATTGGTTCGGTATGGAGAAAGTACAGTCACAAGGGGTTACTAAGTACCAGAGTACGTCTCTGTCACAGAGGCCTGCACAGTTGACATCCGTCCGGTTTCTTTACTTTAAATTAGTAATTTTTTATTGAAGTGGAGCCACAGGAGAGCTTCATTTTACATTGGTGTCCTAAGATGCAATCTTTGTACGCAGTCTGGGAATTTTAAATGCATGTAATTTAAAAAATACTGTATTCATACTCCTTGATGTTTTTGTTTCCGTTTTGTCACATTAAAAACCTTTTATTCAGATTTTATGTGAGAGAGTAACACTTAGTAAAATATGACTATGTGGTATACATTAGCTTAAATTTGTCAGTACTTCTCAGAACCACTTTTCACTAAATCCATAACTTGAATTATTTCTTGTTAGGTCTATATATAAATAACTCAAACTCAGTCACATTGTGTAGGAAACATCTTTGAATGTTTTCAAGACTTGTCAGAGATTCCTCATTGAAGGTAGGTCTAGACTTTGGCTCATAAATATTATTTTTTATTTTTTTTGGTCTGAAACCTCACTTAATATCAAAATAGCTGAGTTGGCAACGATGGAGTGACTATTATTAACTTCGCACGTGCAGATGTGATCTGGTGGGCAGGTTACAGTTGAAACCAGATATTTACATGCGCCGAATAAAAAGACACAAGTTTTTTTGTTTTTTTTTCTCACTGTTTGAAGTTAAATCCGAACAAACTTTTCTTGTTTTAGCTTAATTAGAATTGCCAAAATTATTTCCATTTGCTAAATGCCAGAAAACTTGGCCAGAACATTTTTTAGAGGTGATTTTTGTAACGTTCCTCAAACTTAAAAGTTTACGTACGTTTGGTCAGTATCTTTTATAATGTATGATGTGAGTCAGACGTTGAGGATTTCCTTCCACAAGTTTCTCACAACAGTTTGCTGGAGTACATATGCATGCCACACTTCTCTGTTTTTCATTTGTAAAATATTTTTAAAAACCATCATTAGGTTATTTTTCTTCCATTTTAATATGGCCAATCACATGTAATCTTAAGAAATGTATAGTGAAGCACGATCTCTGTCAGATGAGGTTATGTATGTCTCTGAACCTTGAAAAAGTAGATGCCTTTTCCAGTTATCTACTTCAGTGTGATTTTTATTTATCTAGTATATTTAGTAAGCAGTCAGCCATATGTATTTTACATAAAGATTTATTTTCCTTTAAGGCTGGCTGTCTGTGCCTCACTGTGCGCCAAAGGTCAAAACTAAGATTTCTCTGCCCCTCTGCCGTGTCGCAGAACGCTCTCCCCACAGGCCGATCCTGCAGGCCGGCTTGCCAGCCAATCGCACCGCAGTGGTGGGCAGCAATGTGGAGTTCGAGTGCAAAGTGTTCAGCGACCCCCAGCCTCACATTCAGTGGCTGAAACACATCGAGGTCAATGGAAGCCGCGTTGGACCTGATGGTTTGCCCTATGTTCGTATCCTGAAGGTAGGAGCCAAGTAGGCTTTTTTTCCATGAAAATATTATGTTGTTTTTTTATGATGGACACAGGGTTCCTATGCCGTTTCTGAAATCATGAAATCGGACTATTTTTAAAGTATAGATAAGCTTGGAGAAAGAAAAAGCAAGTTATCAAAAAAGTATTAGCATTTCCAGACTTCATTTTCTCCATCACTATCTAAAAGTCATCAGTTAATCCATTATTTTTTCCATTTGTCTGTTAATCTATTTTTCCATCCGTTTGTAGAGCTAACCATTGATTTGCTCTGAATGTATTATTCTACCCATTCTTTTGTCCGTCCATCCATCTGTGTGTGTCCATTTATCAACTTGTCTGTCCATCTTTCCCTCCAGCTACGCCCTCCCGCTGTAGACATATCGACCATGACTGTCGTGAAAGAGTCCTGTAGTAAAGTTTGTTTTTCTAAAATGTCAAAATAGGCTTAGAGGGAATGAAGTGTCTGGAAGCACTGCAAAAATACAAAATCTTGCTAAGTGTTTTTGATCTAGTTTCTTATTCAAATATCTTAATACTCTTGAAATGAGCCAAAACTAATTACTAAAACCAAAAATACTTGGTAAGATTGTGTTTTTGCAGTGAAAGCATTGAACTTTGACTTTGACCAATGTGTAGGAACCCTGTGGACGATTCTTCATCAGCCCAGAATTGCCTATCAAATAAGTATTTGTTTGATTAGTTTTTGTCTGAAATGATTCTCGTTACGCTATCCAGCGGTCAGTATTGTGTACAGTTTTTGTTTTCTTGTTCTGCACCTGACATGTTTTTGTTTCTAGCATTCGGGGGTCAATAGCTCGGACGCTCAGATGCTGACCCTCTACAATGTGACTGAGGAGGAGGGTGGAGAGTATATATGTAAAGTGTCCAATTATATAGGAGAGGCCAGTCAGTCGGCATGGCTGACTGTCATCAAATATGACCCTTCAGGTAACCACCACGCAGCAGCGCTGGGACAACACACGGGAGGCATCTCTAGGACCACCTGGAAAAACTTAGAACCTGAGACAAGCTCAGCTGTTTCTCTCCTCCCTCCATCCGTTCTGCCCGCCCTCCCTCTCTCCTCAGTGATCCTGACTATAAATGACTCTATGGAAAATTCCCAGCAGAACAGTTGAAAGTGTTTAGTCTCAGGTTGATGTCGGACCCACTCTCATTTCTGCTTCATGCCTGTGCGGTGCCCTCCTAATAAGGGCCTCTCCTGCCTTCTTCTATTACTCCTGCTCCCTTGCCCTTCAAAGTCCTCTTTACACGGCTCACAAACTTTCTCTCTCTGTCTTTCTCTCTCTCTCCCCCTCTCTGTCTGCGTACGTTTTTTTCCTCCTCTAATTGTGACCCTTTGCTTATCTGTTTCCATACCTCCCAATTGTCTGTTTTGAGTCATAAGTGCGCCCTGTTCTGCTGCGGAGTCTTCCATGCCCATCTCTTGCATGCAGAGATGAGACGAAGGTATTTTAAGTGGTGATGGTGTGGCCCAAAGCGAGGTTCAACAGTGCAGACTCAGCCTAACAACCTTTTTCCACTAACAGATACTGGAGGGCTCTTCCTGACAGAGTCCCCTGTTGGGTCTCTGGGTGTGTCACCTTTCTGGTAGATGGTCTTGTGTTGAGGAGGAGTATGCTCCTCTCCTCTTTTTTTTTTTTTTCTTCAGAATCCTAAACTCATGGTCCCTTTTCCCTTCTTGGGCCTTGCTGGGTCTACTTCCTTTATTTTCTAGACTGCTGGCGTTAACACCACGGACAAGGAAATGGAAGTCCTTCAACTGAGAAATGTCTCTTTTGATGACGCTGGGGAGTATACGTGCTTGGCGGGCAATTCTATCGGGTTCTCTCATAACTCCGCATGGTTGACAGTCTTGGAAGGTATCAGTGGTTCTGTCTCTCTCTCTTTCTTACACTTTTTTTTTTGTCATTTTAAAATTTTTCCACCTCAAGCCTGGCTGTCCTCCTTCACATTTGCCTGAATCGAGTCTTGTCTGACGACGATTCCAGTGACAAATGCGATTGGAAGCCGGAGCCTCCCTTTGAACTCAGCATGACTCCAGCTCCATCTTAACTCTTATGATGGGGCAGAGCACGAGAGGCATGCTCTGCTGTCTCTTCTGTTTGGGGGAAATCGGCAAATGCCAAACAGCCCTAGAGCTGTTGAGAACGTAGCAATACTGTTAAAGGGTGAGATGTCACCTAGAATTACATTTAATAGTTGATAGTAGGGGTTGTTTGGCAGCTGTGGTCAGATTTCACTTTGAACTCTCTCTTTCTTTCTGCTACTTAACGGGTGTTGCGTTTAAATTTGTACCAGGCTGATTTTCCTTGATAAGCGCTTCAAATGACATGTATTGCTGATGTCATTTCCTGCTGTGAGCCCAGTGGCTGGCTTTGATAATTGGCTCGCTGCAAAGGATGCGTCTCATTCCTCGGGATGTTGGAATGGGCCCTCCTCCAATTATCAAGCTGCTTGTCAGTCAGCCTTCTCACAGGTGTAACTCATTTGTGTTGCTGGTGTTGGTTAGGGGTGTAATGGTTGCACTTCAGTCAGTACATTTTATTTGAGTTGCACATCTCAACATGGGGTCATTACATTGCAAAAGTAGCGGTCATCTGCCCTTTACAGATGACGGCACCTCTGTTAGAACTAAGATCAAAAGATTAAAGAACAGAGTTCAAGCTGTTTTTCTGTCCTTCCTGCTGTTGGCATGTGAGAGCAGTTGCTGTAAATAAAGGTTTTTCCGATTCAAAATGAAAACAAAATTATTGCAGTTTTAATATTTTAAACAATTTTAAGAAATTTGTATTCACAATTAGCATAGTCCACAAACCCGTCACTACCAAGATAGTCTGGTTCCTTGAAAATGTAGTCCTGACCTTACGTCTTAGATAAAACAAAAAACTTCCAACTTTTCCAAAATTAAACATCTTCCATTACAGATGATGAAAACTAGGACCACAACTAATGATTATTTATTCTATTGATTAACTGAATTTAAAAAATGGCACATCTTGCAGATTTTTTTATTTAACCACTTAAGCCTTTTTTATTTATTTATTTATTTATTTTTTTTTACAATATTACACGTTGCATTAAAAGATGTAAATAAACAAATTCCTTTAACTAAGAGAATGAACATTACCAAAATGCAATAACATTAATCCAGTGTATACTTGATCATTTTTAGCAAAGTATGCATCTGCAGCTTAAAAAATCCTTCTAACATCAAAATGGGAAAAGTTCAGTCCTTCCACTTGACACAACATCCATACTAATCTGTTTATATTTTGGATTAACAGCGTAGTATTTTTATTTATTTATTTTACAAAACTCAAAAACCGTTGGGTTCTGGGTAGAAAATGTTTACAAAGGTTTTTTTCTATTTTAATCCAAAAGGTATACATCTTTTGTACTTTTTTGGCTTAATTGCTTCTCTGATTGTGTCAGCTGTATACAATTAATCATTTCAGCCCCAGTGAAAGCTAAAGAACCCTGTGGCGTCTAGCTATAGAGTGTTCACTGATTGGAAAACATCTAATTTTTTAGTTTTCGGTAAGCGGTTCGGGCTGATCAAGCTGAAGATTGATAAGTTCTTGACACGCTTTAACTTCTTTGTGCATCTATAGTTTTTTTCATGTTAAATTGCAAATAAAGAAGGACCGATGTGTTTTTGTAGTTATGACTATTAGAGTTGGGACGCTTCACAAAATTCATAGTTCAGTTTAGGGATTTGGTGTCACGTTTTTCCAGATTTGTCATCCTAGTGCTCCAGGAATGACCACGGTTAGTATAGTGATGGATTACAATTTTCCCAGCGGACTATACGAATGCATTCATAGTAAGATGTCATTTTCTTGCGGACGCAGAAGTCTACCTACATAAGGCAGAACCGTAACCGTACCCCTCGGACACTAACCCAGTGGAGGCACAAGAGCTTGGAACCTTTTTCTTCTAACCTGCTGGCCAGGAAGGAGATTTGTTTCAAACCTTCAAAGTGTTCACTGGAGAACTTCTAGAAATTGGTCTGCGTAACCCACGTTTCTGCATTCCCTTAGAGATATGAACGTCTCTTCAGACATCTACTTGTGGAGACATGCCTTAGCGACCTCTCCATTCCTCGACAAGAAGGGTACTTTCCTCGTTTTTCCAACCTAAAGTACTAGAGATTCTGCGGAGAACTTGCAGCTGGGACACCAGCTTTGCGCCTAATGCTTGAAGAGAACAAGGTTGTTGTTTTTTTTTTCCTTTATCAATTTTGGGATTTTTGGACATTGCGGTTGACTTGACTGACTTCAACACAAAGTTGACGTGCTTCATTAGACTTTTAAATAAAGGCTATTGTAAATTGTCTTTCTATTGCATACTTGTTTCACGGTTTGCTGATTTTATGCTGTGATATTCTTATTTTGTTGCTTTGCCGTTTTGAGTCTGCCACATGTTGGACGGTGTGGATTCAGAATAATTGAATTCAGCACTTCTGGTCGCTCATTCTTTGCCCTTCAACTTATCCTTTGCACCTCCTGTTTCCTCGTCCGCTCATTAATCAGATTTTTATTCCCATTTTATTATTCAATATATTCATTTTGTCAGTAGTAAGACTGTAAAGTTGAACTATTTTCTTATTCATTTGTAATCAAGTCTGAGAATTTGCCAGTGATTGATCGTTGTGTGAAAAGCTTCTTTTGCCGGTGTTTTGAATTCATTCCTTCAAGAGAAACTCAATTTGGCTTATGATTCCAGAGATGCTGAGGCCACAAGAGTGAGTTGATGCTGTTCACATAATTTGGAATACACAGACAGTTTTGCAAACAGGATTCTGATAACTTTCATAGGATAGTTTTGGTTGATGATGCATAGATATTTGCATCAGGCTGCTTCATGTGTAGTTTGTGGTTTGAGATTGAATTCAAATTAAGAGATTTATTTTATTTATTGAACCAAACTTCTGTTTCCAAATGATGCAATATAAGAAGAAAAAAGACAGGAAAAAAAACACACCCTGTTTTAATCTACTTTTATTAACGTAACCTACAATTCAATTGTCTTTAAAACTGACTAACTATAGTTAGTTTGATGGGTTAATTTACCGCAGGGCCGTTGTGAAAACCACAGGCCACACCCTGGTTTAACCTTCAGTTTTTTTATTGCTTGTCATCAGAGCTCTGGATCTTCCTTTTGCAACTTGTGTGTCAGTCAGAATTAACTTGCACTTAATTAATCATTCAGCAACCCTTTGAGTGAATGTCTTGGAGATTTTGTGCTTTTTCCTTGTATACTCCTCCTGGCAGTACCTGCATTAGTCTGCAAAATGTCGACAGCAAAAGTTGGGAGAAAACACCAGTTACTTGTTCAGCAATAACTGAATGCCTTTTTGTAAATAGTGTCTTATGTTGAGTATTCATTACCAAATTGATCTATATAGAAATACAATACAATAACTAAGTAAAACTACTACAACAAACAAAAACTAAACTATTAATAACTAATAAAAAATAGCAAACACATTCTAAAAACCCATTAAAACTGACTTGGATAAACAAAAAGCTTCTACAAAGTATAACTAAACAATACCTATTATAACCGTGTGTCATACATCAGCACTAAATAACCATTTACAGATTTTCAGAAATCCCTTCTTCAGAAAGAGTGAATGGGAAGGCGTTAGTCATTCAATAATTGAGTTATTTGACAAAAAAACTTAATAAGGCTGCTGATCAGAACATAAATACTACTTTTTTACACGTTTACTGAATATGTTTACCTTTAGAAATTTCCACGTCCGAGGAAATTTCTAGGCCATGTTTGGTGAGACGATTCCTCTTGGTGACAAGCGTCAGCTGGACAGGTTTTGAATATATGACTCAGGGTTACTTTAATTATGTAAATTCTGCCTCCCAATGCTTTAGGTTTAGCTTTTACTGCGGCTACAATGTCATCCGAATCTCGACCTGGTAGCATGCGCTTGGCTGCAAAGGCAAATCCCTAAAAAACAACAACCAAGAAATAGGCCTAAGTTTTTAACCCCTTTCATTACTAATGACTGCAACCTCAAAATAATTGAGCTTTACAACAGACTGAAATAACAGTAACTGAAATGTATTATTCTACTAAGTCTTGTTTCATTTTTAAGAGTTTATGAGCGCTGTTCATCGGTAGAAGAAAAACAAGAACAAAAACCGTTTTCACAACCGCTCCAAATTTGTGACTGCTTCTCAAACTAAATTATTACTGTTTGTTTGTTTTGTTTTGTTTTGTTTGAAAAGTGCAACCTATTACACCCTTTCTACTGGTATGAATAAATGTTGGTGCTTCTTATCAAGCGGGAGGAAAAAAACACGATCTGAATTTGATGGGTTTATTTTTTAATCTAAATACAATTTTTCTGTAATTTATTTTGTGATGAGCATTGCGTTACCAGAACCAACACACAACTCATTTAAGATTGAAGCACGAGAATCAATTGGATGTCATTTAATTGTAGCTGAGTACAAACCTCACAATGCTTGTTGAATTATGTCAAATGAGACGTGGACTATGAACTAAACATAATTGTTTATAATGTAATGAACATGTTTAAAAGTCAGATCCTTGGAACTGTAAGCTTTCATGGACAAATGGCTTCAGTAAATCAAGAAGCAATTGAACTTTACATGCACATTTCTGTGCAGTTCACCTCGTTTGTGTGATTAAACCAATATAAAGTACAGTGCGGTTGGGAGGTGGAAGGAAATAATGCATTTGTTGTTTCTTCTGCTTCTTTTTTTACATTAGAAGGTGTGTTGTGGATTTGTATTCAACTCCTTTTTATTTTGATACTCTTAAATTAACTAGTTAATCCAGCCCTTGTGTATGTAATTTATTCCCAATATACATCCAGCTAAAACATCACCATCGAGTTTCATTTATAAAACTATTTTCCAACCGTTTTTAGCTTAACACGTATCAGATCTTAATCTTTTTTTTTTTGTTGTTCATTTTTGCGGTTTGTCACAAGTCATGTAAAAAAATGGAGAAGTTTGCTTTGGTCAGATGAGAGCCAACTTTGGCTTGATTTGTTTTGGAAAACAAACTAAATCATCATCCTGATGTTTTTTTTGTATTCTCCAACTTCTCCTTTTGTTTATATCGACACATGACATGTTCGTTTTAAACTGCAGCTGAATGAAATAACAATAAAAAACGATGAATATTGGAAGTGGTCGCATCATGTGCAGGATATACATTTACCGTGTCGCACTTCACAGGTTTTTATCTGTAAAACATTTTTGAGAACCTTGCATCCTTTTCCTTCCACTTCACAAATATGTTCTATTTTGTGTTGAAGTTTGGAAGCACAAATGTTTTTGCAAGATCAAAACAATCGATTTTCTGTTCTAATTGGAGTTGTCAGAAGTCTTAGGGCGCACGTCTGAAGAATATGACTTCAGTTTATTGGAAAGAGTGAAATGTGCTGAATTTCTTTCCTATACAGTTCAAAGAGTCTGACTTTTAAACATTGCTAATTTATTATTATTTTTGTATATGCGTGTGCAACAGCATTGGTCATTCCTTGCTGTGATCTCCTTCTGTCCTGATTTGTACCTGTAGCTGATTCATGACAGCTTACCCTGCTTCTCCCCGCTCCTCTGTCATGCCGCTGCACATCTAGCTGTCACACCATACCCCCCGTCCAGCAACACCTACTTGGAGGTGGTGATCTACTGTGTGGGCTTCTTTCTAATCGCCATCATGATCACCATTGTGATCATCCTCAAGATTCGGGCCTCCTCAAAGAAGAGCGACTTCAACAGTCAGCTGGCTGTCCACAAGCTGGCCAAAAGCATTCCTCTGCGCAGACAGGTAACAGAAAGTAGATAGGGGGTTTGCCATATTTATACTCCTTCATCTTTCCTTCTGACAGTGGCTCATTCTGTCTTATAAACTCAAAGCTTTTCATTATATTTAGCTAAACCACACATTTCCAAACACATTGACTCTTTATATGCGTTGTAGGTCTTACATCAGGTACGTATAGGAAGATTGCTGAGATTTTTCTGTATATTTTTTTTCCTGTTTTGTTACAGTAATTGCACCGGGGCTTACTACTGGCTTCAAAAAGGCCTCATATCTGTGTGTGTTCCACTTTGAGAGGAGTAATGTCCCCCTTCTTTCCCTTTAGGTGTCTGTGGACTCGAGCTCCTCTATCCACTCTGGAGTGATGTTGGTTCGTCCCTCCCGCCTCTCCTCCAGTGGCACTCCGATGCTGACAGGAGTATCTGAATATGAGCTACCACAGGATCCCCGCTGGGAGATCCCCAGAGACAAGTAGGTCTTCGTTCGGCTCTGAATTTGTGGTGGCTCCTGTCTGTCTGGTTGGTGCTCAGCGTAGTCGTCGACGCTACCTGCTGCACACGTTCTAACTATTGCTGAATCCGCCGTCTGAGCTGGAGGTCGTCGTCCGCGCTTTCATGCCTGGGGAGTTCTGACAGGATTTGTACATGTTTGAATAAGGAGATTTACTGTCTCCAGTCAGGCTAAAACAACTCTCGGCAAACACAAGACAGAGAAAAATGTTACATCAGTTATAGCCTCTTAAGTCTTGATATATTCTCTTGTTTTCTGAGATCATCTGGTTGGAGCCAAAGACTCTTGTTTAGACCAGAGGAAACAAGTCTAGCCTGATTCTGTTGTCTTTCCTCCGCTTTTGTATTGTCTTGGAACTTTTGGACTTTTTCTTTTAAACAGCATCTAAAACCAATTTCTAGAAATTTGCAGTTCTGGAATTGCGTCTCTCAAGGTGGCAGCATGTTGGATTAGTCCTTTGTTATTTTTGAGACATTGCATGGTTGGAAAAATATTCTTTGTAGCTGGAATGATTTTTGCTCTTAGTTTTTTTTTTTTTTTTTTTTTTTCCTCTCTTAGTTTCTGACAGTTATGATATGTAGCTGTGGCAACAAGGTATTCATTTTCCAACTGGGAGCTGCTGATTAGCATCTCAACAGCTCAAATAATACCTGAACCACGACCCACAATCCCAGAGGAGTCGGAAAAGAGACTTTGTTGCAGAGCAGCACTAAATAGCAGAGAGGAGGAGGAAGTTAAAACCATCTCTTCTATCAGTAGTAACAAAGATCATATCCACAACTTCATTGTCTTTTTGTCCTGCTCCCTAGCCAAACAGCCAGACAGGGATTTAAAGAGTCGTGGCAAGAGCAAACAAGGTGGATTAGCAGTGCTGATGGTGTCATCCCGGGGAAGTTACTGTGCAAGATCATCTCTGCTGTTAGGATCGCATGAAACTGAGATACAGCAACAGTGTCATCAGCTAGACGCTTCTACAGATTCACTGAAAGACCTACTGCTACCAGAGATATGAGTTACCACAACATTTAATTTCCATTTGGGATAAATATAGTATTGTTAAATTGAATAGAATTTGTTTTCATAGGCTTCCAATTACAAACATCTTATTTGCTTTACGTTGTTTTATGTGTGGTTTGTTTTTAGCGCCTCTTTCATGTTTATTTCTTGAGGCAATTTATTTTCAAAAGTGCTTGTTAACTTTTTATTTTTGTAGCTTCTGTGAAGCTACTTTGTGGTTTTCACCTGTAAAAGCGCTATATAAATAGTCTTTACTCACTTAACAGCTGAGTGCTGTTGCTTCATTTGAAACTCCTCGACGATCCTCTCTCCTCTTCGCAGACTTGTTCTCGGGAAGCCGCTGGGTGAAGGCTGCTTCGGTCAGGTGATGATGGGGGAAGTTCTGGGTCTGGACAAGGAGAAGCCGAACCGTGTGACCAAGGTTGCGGTGAAAATGTTGAAATGTAAGTAATTTAGCTAAAGAGTTAATATGCTGTAAAGTTTTTGAGCTCTCTGGTAAATTTTGTGATTTACAAAAATAAGTTGGGTAATGTATATCTTGGAGAAAGGGAAGTTTTTAGGGTGTAAAAAAATGGGCACATAGGGGCGATCTCCGGACTTCAGGGACATAAAAAAAAAATAAAATCTTGGATGAGAAGGATGTACAACTGGATACCTGCCATGGAGCAAATGGGAGAGCAGAGTAAAAATTTATGAGAGCCTTTGCCATCCCATATAAAATGGTGTTCATTAAACACCACAGAGGAGTGAAGATGGAGGGAAAGTTGCATTTATTGTCTTGTGCTTTAAATTCTTCTCCCGAAGGAGCGTTCTACAAACAACAAACAGCACTCTGCTACTAAACAGCTGTAGTTATGGTGTTTATATCTAGCAAGGTCATAACGGGGAAGCCTTTCTTTTGCCTCTTCACCAGCAAAATGAGTACTAATTACTCTAACATGACTTCTTTTATATATTTTTTTTCACCCCGTGCAGCTGATGCTACAGAGAAAGACCTGTCAGACCTGATTTCGGAGATGGAGATGATGAAGATCATCGGGAAGCACAAGAACATCATTAATCTGCTGGGAGCCTGCACACAGGATGGTAGGAGACGAGACGAGCAGGGGGCTGATACTGACCTGCCCCGCGCTGTGCATACACACACATGGTTGTCCCCCCAGACAAGGGTGCTGCTGTAAGCCTCTCGTTGGGGAGTGTGTAGAAAAGCATGTATAAATGATTCTGACACCAGCTTCCGAGCTCGCAGCTTGATTCAACTATGGCTGCTGTCATTTCTCTACAATTACTCGTGCTTAAAGAAAAAAGAAAAAACCCTGAACTCCAATGACCCCAAAACTGACATTGCCCACATTTCAAATTAAAAGCCTTCAGTAAATTGCAGTTTGCTAATCCATACTGACGCAATTTTATTCATGACTTTTGGCAACAGCTGCAGGTTATGTTCTACTCGCATTTAACTCTGATATATTAAAGTAATTGATTGAACATGTTTGTGCTTCCATATTCTGCAGTCAGCAGTTAGCGCTTTTTATTTTTTTATTCTTCAGTTGTAGTCTTGGCTGGAGTTTTAAACTTGACTGAGAATTTTCAAGTGCTAGTTGAGCAGAATATTATCCTTTTTCAGCTGACAAAAGGCTGATTTTATAGTTATCTTTATGTATCCTTGAATGTCCAGGTCTGAGTTCATCACTGTAGCCAGATTAATCCATAATTTCTTGCTGTAATTATCAAAGCTGCTAGTCACATTTTTTGCAAGGAAAAGTTTAACAGTGCTCTCTCAGCCAGCTAACGGTTATTGTTCAGCAAGAGGTGGGATGTGAGAACCACTGGATTACTCTGAACTCCAAACAGCCACCCAGAAAAACTCTGGTCCCACTGGCACATTTTGCTGTCTCTTTAAAAGGATTTCAAACCGCAGAAACCCTATGATGAAGTATTTTATCAGACTACAATAAAATAAAAAGTTTTAAAACCTTGTTGTTCACCGATGCCAGTAACTGGCTAACTCCTATTTTTACTTTTTTTTAGATAGATAGATAAAACAAATATCAACAAGCATTGTTTCTGTTTCCAGGGCCTTTATATGTTATAGTTGAATATGCATCCAAGGGCAACCTTAGGGAGTACTTACGAGCACGGCGCCCCCCGGGGATGGAGTACTGTTACAATCCAGACCAGGTTCCAGTGGAGACCATGTCCATCAAAGACCTGGTGTCCTGTGCGTACCAAGTGGCTCGAGGCATGGAGTATTTGGCCTCCAAAAAGGTAACCAGTAACAGTTTGCAGCTTGCTTTAGATGGTGATGTTCTAACTGTTAAACCTTTCCACATCCAACATTTATCCTGTGACTTGAGTGTTAATAAGATCCGTTTTTATGTTTTTAGTGCATCCACAGAGATCTGGCAGCTCGCAATGTGTTGGTGACTGAGGACAATGTGATGAAAATCGCCGACTTCGGCCTCGCAAGAGATATCCACCACATTGATTACTATAAGAAGACCACCAATGTGAGTTTTGCCGAAGTTTTAATGTAGAAGAAAGTAATTAATTTCATTTCATTCTGAGACAGCATAGCAACATCCGCGCCTTTTCCACAGGGTCGTTTACCGGTGAAGTGGATGGCTCCCGAGGCTCTGTTTGACCGGATATACACACACCAAAGTGATGTGTGAGTATCACTTTTCTGATTCCACCTTGTATGAGTAAAACCTCTATACAGTCAGAATAAAACACGCCTCTCTCTGGTTTTTCTCTTCAGCTGGTCGTTTGGGGTTCTGCTGTGGGAGATCTTCACCCTCGGAGGCTCTCCGTACCCTGGTGTACCAGTGGAGGAGTTGTTCAAACTGCTGAAGGAAGGTCACCGAATGGACAAGCCTTCGACATGCACTCATGAGCTGTAAGGAAGCAACGCTGCCCTGTTCTGTTGGTCATACAGTTTAAACAGTAATGATCTTTCCTTTCCACACTCTCTGAAAGCAACACATCAGGACCACGTAACCAGACGCTTTCAAATGCTGCCTAAAGGCATCCAAACCATTCAAGCTTTTCACGTTTCCAACCGCAACCTTAAATACACTGTATTAGGATTCTGATGAACCAAGAAAAACAAGTGGCGCATAACTTAGCTGTGGAAGCAAAAGTGATGCATGCTTCTTGACATGTTTTAAGCCAGTTGTTTTCAGGTCCTTCCACAGGGGTATTACTGTCTGGACTTTAAGCCCAGGCTAACACATTAATATGGTTTAACAAGCGTCACTCCATCTTAGCTCTGGCCTGCATGTTTAGGTGTGTCTTCACCTTCGTCTTAATTCGTTTGTGCTTCTAAAGAGCTTGCTTCCAGAATTTGGTATTTAGCTTCATTCATCTCATCTACTCTGACCTGCTTCTTCTGTCCCTGCTGATTAAAAGACAAAATAAATAAATAAATAAATAAAATCCTCAAAGCATTGTTTTGCCACCGTCATGTTTCACCATAGTGCTGGTTTGTTAAAAATTAGGATTTTTCCTCCAAATGAGGAATGTAATCTGACCAGAGCACCTTTTTTTCCACACGTTTGCTGTGCCCTTTTATTGGCAGCTTTTTGATTACCGTTTGCCTGGCTTCTTAGTTATAATATTAGTAAACATGTTACACATGCCATTCTGTCTGGATGATCTTCATAATGCAGTTTGTTCACTACAAACAAACCTTTGAGGTCCTGGATTTATGCTGAGATTAAGTATACACCATTTACCAATTTAAAGATAATTGGTTGCAGCTGATTGTGTTATAGGGCATCAACGTAAAAGGGTTTAAAGAATAAATAAATACGTTCATGCCACTCTTTTAAAATCTATATTTGTCAAACTCCCAGCTAAAATGCATGGAAGATCTTGGTTGTAACCTGACTAAAACTTAAAGTATTTACTCCTTTCAAGTTCTGTAAGGTATCATATATGTAGCAGTGTTTATGCTTGAGAATGACTGGTCATTCCAAAAATAAAATATTATTAAAAGCTACCAACAGACTAGTAAACAAGCGCCGACAGTATGACTCTTAGCTTAGTCTCACACCTTGTTCTCTGTCCAAGCAGTTGGCATTAATATTTATATTACCCATGTTGGTTTATAGCAGAAAAACATTCCAGGTGCTTGGCAACATTATGATGTTCCCACTTAATGTTTGTGTGATGGCCGATGAAATAAAATGCTAGCACGGTGAAAGCTCTAGCTGGAACATACCGTGCAGTTTTGTTGTTATGTCATCTACCTTCAGAGACCGAACGTCTGTTTTATGAGCTCCCCTCAGACCAGTTTAACATTCCTTCGACGTGAGATTTGATCTCGGAGAATAAAGCTGAGGTTGATGTTCGGGGAGCCTGATTGTTGGATCTTGTGATCTGTGCAGGTACATGATGATGAGGGACTGCTGGCATGCAGTGCCTTCTCAGAGACCCACATTCAAACAGCTGGTGGAGGATCTAGATCGAAGTCTGGCCATGACGTCTGACCAGGTGAGTCTGGAAGCAGCAGATTCTAAAGACGCAAAAAAAAAAAAGGTGTATCAATTTACGATTTAGTGTTGGTTAAGAGTTTATTGGATTAAAATTGGTTCCAACTGATTAACAAAATTTGGCTAGATATTCTTTTAGTGTTAGTTTAACCACTAACCAGCAGAGGGCGTCGCTGGTCATCCTTGAGCAGAGCCAGTTAACACACAAACAAAGATGGCGGGGCTATACCACATAACGGGAAAGAGAAATGGCCCAATCAGAGTCTGGTGTGTGGGATGGAAAATGCACTTTGAGGTTCTGAACTGAAATATAAACACTCAACAAGCTCAGCAAAGTTATCATCGTCATAGCGCTCATTCAGCCGAGCTGCACGATGGAGCAGCGTCAGCTTCTCAATACAAAGATTACTGATGTGCTATGAAGGCGAGGACATGATGACTACGGAGTCCCTTAGAGAACTCTAGGGAAATTTTTTCTTTTGTATTCCCTCGCAATAATTAGTTTTCATTCATGTGGCATTTTGAATCCTGGATAACTTTCTCCTACAATTTAATGTTGGAATTCTTTATTAATATCTCGTTTGAGTTATTACAAACGAGATGGAAAGATCTTTTTCAATGGAAAAAGATCTTTCCACCCAAAGATCTTTTTCCTTTGACGGATAAGACGTATCTCAAACTGGTGCAAAATGTCAGAGCAAAACAGGTCAAACATGGGCTTTCCATACCTACTCTAAAACATGAATACGACAGAAACCTTTTGTAAGGAGGAAATAAACAAAGTACAAAAATACATCCAAACTATTTGGACTATTTTTGAGTTGCTTTCACTGGATAACACCTGACACAGTTTTTGTTGTCTGTTAGTCTGAACGGTTAATAAAGGTTCGTTTTCACGTGCAGACCAATTTCCACCGAAAGTCATTACATAAACACACAGTTAACAGATCGAATTTCAACCATCTTTCTGCACCAAACAGTTAAGAATGTACAATCACTTTTTCCCTGAGGATCTTTAAAGGTGTGCTTATGTATAATTTTTAATTGACATTTGTTATCAGTGTGACCGTACACAGGTATTTACAACCAACCAAACTTTAGATCAAGTCGATAACTTGCATCCCTAGTTGGAAGAGAGGTTGCTCGATGTTTCACCGTCTTCTTGCTCCTCCCAGGTTTACCTGGAGCTCTCAGTTCCTCTGGACCAATATTCGCCCAGCTACCCGGAGACGCGGAGCTCCACCTGCTCCTCCGGCGAGGACTCTGTTTTCTCGCACGACGCCGGAGCGGAGGAGCCCTGCCTACCCAAATTCCCTCCCCACTCCAACGGGGCAGCCATTAAGAAACGTTGACACCTCACACTCGCTCACAGACACTGACAGTTCCTCAGCTCCCTGCCTCATGGGGTTGGACTTCGCCCTCCACCCCGCACACATTCCCAGAGATGAAGCTAAAATGATAAAAGTAATAATAAAGTGACTTTAAATCCTCTGCGAGAGAGGAGCTCGGAGACTCTGTGTTGGACCAATGGGACTGCAGATTGCAGCTGGTGATGTCGAATGGCGATTTCTCGCAGAAAACAAATACTCAACTTTTCTCTTCACTTTGGGCATTCCACTGTTCGGTCAGGAGAATGGGATGGACTGATCAAGAGTTGGGTTTTTTTCTACTCTTTTTTTTTTTTTCTTTCTTTTAAAGGTCATAATTCTGGTTTTTGGACCAAATCCAGAAAAAATTGCAACACCCCTCATTCACTCTCTTCTTGTAAATACAGTTAGAAAATTAAAAATATGAATATATATTTACAATATACTCTTATTTTTATTACCATAATTGATTTATTGTCTTTTTGTACAAGGATGGTATTGTTTGATCTGTTTTCTAATATAGTCGGAAGGGAGGAGTGAGCAAATGTTAAATAATTTCTGAAGATTATATGACCAGTTTTTGCTTCTTTTTTATTTTTTCTTAACAATTATGATTCCCCTGAATCAAAATGGAAATCATATCAATGTAAAATAAAAATGTGTGTCATAGCGCAGCCTTGCAATACAAACTAACCCAATGCTTGTGAAGAAAGATTTCTGGAAATCTTTTTCTTTTTCTAGCTCGCAATTATGTTTATCCTCAACGGTCGCAACTGTAAATATTCCTGGTCGGTAAAAATCCAGAGCAATCTGCCTTTGTCAACACCATGCACTTCCACTGTGCCTGACTTTCATGTGATGAACTGTATTACTGTAATGTAAATGCTTTAACAGCGGGTTACATCCGCTGCCGTCGGACGAAAGGGGGGGAGTTGCGAAACACGTGTGTCACCATTAAAAAGGATTACATTAAATAAAATATTATTGTTAAACAAGCTCAGCTTTCAGAGTATGAACTCCACTCTATAAACTGGCCTATAAATATCCACATTTTCTTTTATGTTTTGGATGTCAATTATGTTTATGGGTGAGAATGTTTGCCACTTCAATCTCCATGGTCTCTTCTTTTTTTTTCTTTTAATTAATTTATTTTAACGTGAGTTGCTGGGGTCTGATTAGATATGATAATGTGCGGCTGACATCAGAAGAAACGCTGCAGAGCGCAGCGACTCACAACTAGGCAGTAAACGTGTGATTTACGACCTCGTTTGGCGGCTTGGCAAGCGCCGGCGCTTCTCTCCCAATCCATCAGCTGCGCCAACCTTGATGCCCGTCTCTGGCATCCTGCCATTGGCTGATGCATCACCTGGATTGCCGTCTCCATGCAACAGGAAAACATCCAATCCCCTCCCACTTTTTTTTTTTTTTTTTTTTTTTTTTTAAAGCGAGCTCTCACTTCTCAGGTCATTGCACTTACCCTTCAGTACATTTAGTATTGCTTCAAATACTCTCTGTGGTTTTATTTTATTTTTTTTATGACTAGCACATTGAAGCTACTTTAATACCAACAAGCATTAAAGCTATTGAGATGTGTGAATAAAACTAGAATACTGTGTACTCAAATCAGGTCACTGCTCTTTAGTATTTGGCAAAAGTAGTAATCATCAAATCTGAATTGCAAACTTGAATGTATTTTGTTAGGATATTAAGTGATAGACTGACGCGCGTAATTGTACAGTGAAAAAGAAAAAGGTGCAAATGAACAGAATCAAGTATTTCTGTGGTGCATCGCTACTAGATTTGCATATCGGGAATTTTGACTTTTTCGCTTGTTCTTTGCCAGATAGTCTGAAAAAAAAATTGAAAACCTTTCATGGATTTTAAATTGGATTTAAGAGTTTGGACTTTGATTAGGCCGTTCTGACACATGAACACCATTTTTAATCTAAACCCTTCCTTTATAGTTCTAGGGATTTAAGGGGTTTCATCCTGCTCATCTACATGCTTTGCTTCTGTGTTTAGAGAATAGCTTGCAATGTTTTTTATTTAGATGCTGCAAGTTTTTTTTTTGTTTTGTTGTTTTTTAAAAAACAAACTTTTCACATTTTTATTTGTAATAAAATATTAAAGTAACTTATTTGACATTAAATCCCCCAAAAATATGCCAATATTTGTAGTTGCAACATGATCAAAATTAGGGTACGATTTCTTTTGTGCACATACATGAATTTTCATACACATGAATTTTCATATACAGCCCCACATTTCAAGTACAGAAATGATGTCATTGTTTATAGGATAAATAACATCATCTCCTGGAGACGGGCGGTAATAAATGACGATCTGTGTGCTGTGGTTGAGGAGACGATGGAGAGTCATGCTTAAGAATAGAAGACCTCGCTTTACAGCCTGCTAATGGTGCCGAGGCGCCATTAGGTGAAGGGTGTTATCACTTTTGACAGATGGCACTGGAAGAGTTTGGTTGTCTGAGTTTTCGTCGTCTGTTGCTCCAGTGTGGCAACAGTTAAATTGCTTAAGCCGGGCCGAGACTTTGTGATTTATGGAGTCGGTCTGAGGATCGGCTCGGTGTCTAATTGGGAAGCTCTTAATGGCAGCATCAGGGGAGAAACATGCTCTTTGTAAATATGGAATCCAAATTCATTTGGGAATACTGGCATTTCGGCTATCCGAATATTAACCGAACTCTTGCTGACACATTTCAGCTCATCTTGTATCACGGTTTTCCTTTCAGACGGTAAAATAGAAGTTTATATCGACATCGTTTTTAGGATTGCTCCTCTTTTCACTTTTCTTTTTTTTCCCCCAGACGTCTTGTGTTTATGGCTAATCAGTGCAGGAATTCAAAACACACTTAACTCACAGGGACTCCAGTAAACATTCCTGTGCTACGACCTTTTGATTGCTGTTCTGCTGTACATATTTGCTGCATTAGAGCCGTTTCTCAGCTTCTGGCCAGTTTTTCCCACAGAAGACAACAGACCTTTTGTCTTGCCTCATTAAATATTTAGCAGGAGGCGAGATTATCACTTCTATATGTTAGTTTGCTTCAAGCAAGAAATGGTTTTATGTTAGGCTAGGCGAAGGGAGCCTGTTTGTTTCAAGAACAAGAAACCAAAAATTGTTGCAGAAACCTAATTTCTGCTTTCAAATATAGGTAAACTGTGCTATGCTAAGGTACTCTTACACTTGGACTTTTGCATATTGTGTTACTATATCGGCAAATTAATTTAATTGGTTGATTGACCCACTCAAAGTAGTGGATAATTGTTGAGTTTAAGAAAAAGGATACATAGATTGTCTTTTTTTTACAATAAGAATATCAAAACTTGTTTTTCAATTCCTTTAGTCAATGGCTCAACCTCGGTCACTCGCTCACTCGGGAGCAGTCAATTGAACATCAATTTTTAATTCTTGCCCAGGATTATTGATTGGGTTAGGGTTGAGTACAAAAATAACATTCAAAGCATAGTATGGGGTCGAAAATTTTCAGTAACTAGGCTTTGGCCTTAGGGTTAGGGTTTAGAGCTAGGGTTAGGGTATAAGGTTTAGGGTTTGGGTGAGGGGATAGGGTTAAGGGTCTGGTACTTTCAGGCACCAGAGAGTACAAAAATAACATTCAAAGTATAGTATGGGGTCGAAAATTTTCAGTACCTAGGCTTTGGCCTTAGGGTTAGGGTTTAGGGCTAGGGTTAGGGTATAA
>CAEGAE010050092.1:0-11781 GCA_903067095.1 Girardinus metallicus
CATCCATCCATCCATCCATCCATCCATCCATCCATCCATCCATCCATCCATCCATCCATCCATCCATCCATCCATCCTACAACCAAAGACTCTGGAGTCATCTCATTGTATGTTCCAACCTTGTGAAATATTACAAGGAAAAAAAAAAGTGCTGTCCTAATGGCAAAAAGGGGGTTGCGTAATAATCGCCAATTTTTGCGCCACCAGCGATTTTGCAAAAAATAATCCTTGGCATGTTTTATTCCCCAAAAATAATGTACACAAAATAAGAAGTTGTACTGAGTGTACCAAAGGACCAAACAGAATAGGTTTAGTCATCAATTTATGTGAGATTATTAATTACTTACAATCTGAGTCAAAGTCATGGAAATCTAAGGGTGGAGTTATTGAAAGTGAATGAGTTCAGTGGTGATGAAGAGACTGTAACTGGGATGAAGATGGCTGTCTGGGATGATTTATGACACAAGGAAGAAGAAACCTGCAAAGATGCATGGCCTTGATGTCACATGAACAAAAACGGGAGGCGTAAAAAAGAAGGAAGTAGTTTGCTAAGCGTGACGTGCTGTGACTCTTAAAGTTTGATGCTGTAATAAGCATCAAACTTTAAGAGAAGGCTGATATTTAAGCATCTTTACCAAATGACAAGTATATTATTTAAAAATTGCAAAGAAAAATATTTAGAAAATTAATTTAAAGTAAAAACTCAGCATTTTTGAGCTGTAATCGCAACATGTCTCTTCTTCATATCCATGCAATTCAATGATAGAAAAAAAGTTATAAACTTTATTTCCTCTGTTGATCACTTCTTTACTTGCTTTATTTGTTTATTTCCTCTGCACTTATTGGACAGTCAATATTATATGTAAATTAAAATAATAGAAAAAGTGAATTTCTTGATTCTATTGTAAGTTAGTTCATTGTCTACTACAAATGGTATATCACTCTAACGTTTAATCTTCTAAGAAAAAAATAAATAAATTACAACACTAATCACAATGTTTGAGGAGAATGAAAATAAGTTCTTTGTAACCGGACTCTTGGACGTGACGTTTTAGGACATGATTGGTGGCGGAGACCTCTATATATCCGTCAGGCTTCACTCCCACCTTCTCGCCAGTGGAATTTCAGCTCAGCTCCTGCACCTTCAGGGCAGACGAACACATAAAAGAAGTAAGTACTGGCTTGTTTTCAGTCCCATACATCTGTATTCCCGACATCCGTGACTTCTACTGACCACTAATAAACCACCGCGGTACTTGTCCTTTGGCCAGTTAAGGGGTAAGCTCCATATATTACACTATGTTCTGGCCTGACTCCGTGTCATTTCAACCCTCTCAGCTGTGTGCCTACGTGGACTTAGCTCGCTAGTCGAACGTTATGGAAGCTAACGTTAGCTCGCTAGCTAGGCTATAGTTGGACTTATACTTTTATTGAGTGTACTAATGTTGGATAACCCGCATAAAACGTCACGGTCACTGTCTAAATGTACAGTTGGGATTATTGTAAAGTTTTTAGCTTTTAATTAGCTGACATTCTAATGTCACCAACTGTAAAACAGACAGACTTAAGTTGTGTTTTCCAAGTGAGAGTGAGGCATGCTAAGTTAAGGCTACCTATTAGCCGAAGGGCTACGTGTCACCGTCGTACACGCCGCAGTCAAAGTTTTTAGCAAGTTTGCTAACAAGCTGTGGTTTCTGGGCTAATATTCAATTATTCTGTATTTGTCCTTATGGCTCTCACACCTCTACTCAATGACCCGAGTATCTAACGTTATCTCCGTGTCCTCGTTTGACATTATTAGTTTTTGTCAGGCAGACTACATGTTTTATCGGCTAGGCGAGGTTAGCCGATATGAAGGCACCTAGCATTAACTGTGCTGTAAAGTGTCGTTGGCAGCTGTCAGCTAGTTAATATGATATCCTGTTAGCTGCCTTCTTAAGTCTATAAGCTGGGATTTAGACTATAATGTTATCGAGGCTCGAACGTTGGCAGGCTGTAGGAAATATTAATGCAAGTTAACGTGGAGTACAGAGCAACAACACACTGACTTATTTGTAGCTCTTTAATAAATACCTGGCGTGTTGCATATATTTTCTCCTTGGCATCACTATACTGTATTTTTAAGTTTCATAAAATTACAAAATGATGTTGGCTAAATTCTCAAATGAGTATATTTCAGAAGTAGAATTCAAAACCTAATTCAGAAAAAAACAAACTTTTGGATGCCAAATTCATGTCTGAGGGTATACATGGATTTTTGTTTTTTGTGTTTTTGGATGCACATCATTCTGAGGTAATTAATAATCTTCGGTCTACATTAAGTAATGTCAAGGTTTGGTTTGAAGTATAGATGAAGATGTTATAATTTAGCTTTTCCACCTGTTCGGTGTTCAGAATAGTTATACTTTGAAAGCGTGAGTTGTCTGAATCAGATTTTGCTAGTCCCAGCAAAGCACATGCTGTCCTATCAACTGTTGTTTTTTTTTTTTGTGTGCATTTATTTTAAACTTGAAACTCGTCAGTCTATTTTCAAGACAAATGGTTCCAATCCACTATTAATGGATTAAAAACAATAATATAGTTTTTTTTTTTTTTTTTTGTGAATTTTTAAAAAGCTAACTTTGATATACACTACTTTTTTTTTTTTTTTCTTCTCTTTACTTACTTTTGGGAGCATAGCCAGTAATTGGTACAAAGATGGAACCCATAATAGTAACATGCCAAACTAGAAGTCATGTTTTGGCTGCAGGAGTGCAAAGACGTTTCAGTTCCCCAATGTTTAGTCAGAATCTTCACCGTGTCACTCATGACCTAGAAATTACACTTTTGACTAAAAAGGTTTGACTCTTATGTTAATAAGCCACCGTAAGGGACATAAAACTAGTGAAACTTCTCACTGGATAAGGTCCGTCCGACATAAAAAGCAAAGCACATTGCATGTAAGTGTACTCTTGTTGTGCGGTGGTGGAGCACAACACTGCCCAGTTTACTGATTTTTAAAATATTTTTACCTCGAGTCTAATTCACATCGCTCCTGAGATTCTTCCGTGGTCCAATCAGAATGAATCATGCCAGAGTTTCCACCAGAAAACTCGCCAAGCCCGGCGGAAGGGACTTCAGGGCGGTCCCCCAGCGACCGACCGTGTTTTTGTGTTTAAAACGACAACAACAAAAAAAAGATGTTAACAGGAAATGTGAAAATATCACAAGATGTTACTGGAAGACATTATTCACAATACTTAAGCACAAATTATAATCTTAAATGCGCAAGCACAATGAAATGCAGTTCAAAAAAAATATCAATTGTTTTGCACTTCATACAAGTCATAACTAAGTTATCAATGACAACTAAACCCATCTTAAACAATCTTTCTTATCACTGTTACATGCGTGTAAAAAGTTGTTTAAATGCAAGTTTACTACTTTTCCCACAAATCCTCTAAAGACTCAATCTTAGTTCATACTGCTTTTTGTGGGAAAGTCTCCAAAATGTTCAGTTTTTAGGTTTTAACTTGACTAGACCAGAATCATTTGTAGGGTTTGTTTTGGGAAAACAATAATCGGTCTGTCTGATTTATCATTGAAGAGTCATTAGCTGTTATATTTATTGCAAATCTGCTTGTTCACCAATAAAACGGTACAGGAATTTAAAGCTTACAATTTTTCGTAGACGGGAATAATTCCTCCTCTTTGTTTTTTTTTTTAAACAGGTAAAAGCTGGCAGGCTGACGGGAACTTGCATTTTACAGGACGGATTATCTGGTAACTGACCATTTAGCTGGTAAGTCGTTTGCACACATGCAGCGTTTTTAAGTCATTTACATAGAATAAACTTTTGTTTTTCATAACGAATGTTGAGTCGGTCCAGTTGTATACAGAAGATGGGTTCAAAGTTGATGACGCGCTTTCCAATTTCATCCCAGTTATAAAACAGTGCAGTCAGTTTCAGTTTACTATGCTGAAGCAGCAAAAGGTTATAAAAGTATGATGAACTTGGACCAATAGTAAATGGCGGTTTGGGGAGGATATTTCTGAAGGGTGTATTCCTTTCACTGCACGTCTTTGTGTTTATGGTCATTTAGCCCTTTTTAGACTCTGGTGGCATTCTTACGGAACTAGCTTGGCAGAAAGAGGAGACGTGAAGATACCTGTGCAGTCAGGTGGCCGGGACTTCTACATGGTTCACATATTTTGAGCACATGGCACGCCTCATACACACACCTGCACACACACACACGTGGTCGGGACTGACACCAGCACATTTCTTTATCGTGTTCCCGCCTTTAAAGCAGAGGAACACGATAAAGAAATTCATGATGTGAACGTAGATTATTACAGCTAACTCTTTAGATTATGACTTCAGTAATAGTTATTAAAACCTCTGGTTGAATGAATGGGTTGTTGCTGCCTCAGTTTGCAACAGGTGTTCTCTATACAGATTTACCATTTCTATTGTAACACACTCAAATTGTTCATGCTTTTATATCCTTTTTCTGCTTTTCTTGGAGGAAAATCCACCCTATAATTATTCATTCTTTTCTTTGTTGGCAAGAGTTTCTTGACCAAAACACACAAACTAGAGACTCCCCTGGCTATATCGAGTTTTTGTTTTAAACATGATGAAATTGAAACGAGGTGCGCATCTTTTTTCCAAGAAACAGTATTCGCTCAGTAATGAGGATTGCTGTTGGAGCTTAACGCATAAAATTCAACAAAGCTGCGAGGTGGAGGTGAGGACTTCTGAGTTTTGCTCTTGGAACTGAACCGTTGGCTCAAAGATCTAAGACACGGACCGCTCCTGGACTTTAATCTCTTGCATTGTGGACATAGAGAGAGGTCACAGAGTGAAATCCTCTTAGCCGTCAGTCTACTATAATTCTTGGAATAGTGCTGTTTGAAGAGACAGAGATGGCACACTGCATTTGGCATTGCTAATAAAGGTGATCGTGGGCTCTGGAACATGGGTTTTCTGTGATAAAAGTAGATTAGATAAAGGGAAAGTCAAAGTTCAGCTATAATAAGCTTGGTCATGATCATGTGACTCTATTTAATTTTTTTTAAAAAACGTTTAGTTCTTGAGCTTAAACGTTTCCTGACCTTGTTTGAATGTAATTGAGCCAAAATTCAAATTGTAATGACATGCGGCTCACATGACGACTGTTTTTCTGAACTCTACTACGTTCCAAAAAGTGAGCCAACTTTAACTTTTGTTACTTTAACCTTTACTTGTTTGCTGCATTGTGGTTGTAACTGTACTAAACCATCCGCTTTGTTTCCAGTGGCACACTCGGACTCTGTGTTTGACGAGGGATCTTAACCATGAGCTCAGTCGCTGTACTTACGCAGGAAAGCTTCATCGAGCACCGCAGTGGGCTTCTGCCAGAGCAAAGTGGTGGTGAGTGTTGCTGACCATTCATGTACTTTTATCACTTTGTGTCTTGGTAATTGAAGTAGTTTCATCTTCCCCTCCAGCTGCTGGAGGCCCCAATGCTGGAGAAGATGAGGAGGAACTTCCTACCTACAAAGACGCCTTCCCACCCCTCCCTGAGAAAGCGGCCACGCCTGAGGGGACGCAGGAAACTGCCAATGCCTGGACATCAAAGATTCGGCCTCTCAAGTCCTCCATTATCACCCAGGTGCACCAGTACTACTACCTTAACTTAACATGAGTACTACTACCTTAACTTAACATGAGTACTACTACCTTAACTTAACATGAGTACTACTACCTTAACTTAACATGTGGCTCAAAGACCTAAGACACGGACCGCTCCTGGACTTTAATTTGTGTCTCCTTTTGCTCAAATTTATAAGAATTTTACAGTTTCCTTGCATCCTGTCTAATGTCTTAAATGCATGTTGGCCTTAAATGCATTAATCACAAGTCTTAAATGTTGGCATGGCATGACCATTTAATTTTGGATATTTTGTTATATATATAATATTCGCAGGTAAACGTTTCATATGCAGACATCTTCCTTGTGTTCTGTGACTGAAGGTACCGATGACTAGCTGCTAATGTACCCTAGTTAGCTTTTTTTTTTTTTTTTTTTTTTTTTTTTTTTTTTTTGAATCTGTCAAGTAAGTCAAAATGTATCGCCAGTTGGCTATACGCCCCTGGATCACTTCTGTTGCTAATCCATAAAATATTACGTTATTTCGTGCTAAAACTTGGCTCTAGGCAGGTTAAGGCTATAGAGAGCCATATGCAGAGCGGGAAGCACAAAGCTGCTGCTGCTGAGAGCCACAAGCGGAGCCCAGAAATGTCAGTTTTTGCTGTGCTTGATTGTAATGCAGCAGCATCCTCTGACCATTCTATAGATGCAGTGTTTTTTTTTCGTCTTAAATTTAATTCAAGGTGGCATTACAGCATAGAGTCTTAAATTTGACCCTGGTTTTTGTGGTGGGACTTGATTAAATATTAATGTAGCTTGTACATCAGATTTATGGGCATGCCAGAAATGCAACACAAAGTTCTGTCATGACTTTTGTATGCTTAAAAAGAAATGGAATTAATTGGGTTTCACTGTAGACATTGTGGCACCCATTAATGAATTCAATGCAATATCTTTAAGTTTATCTTATGTTTTTTTATACATCTCAGGTTTTCCATGTGCCGCTGGAGGAGCGCAAGTACAAGGACATTAACCAGTTTGGGGAAGGGGAGCAAGCGAAGGTCTGTGTGGACATCATGCATAAGACCGGAGCCCACCTGGAACTCTCCTTAGCTAAAGACCAGGGTCTCTCCATCATGGTGTCTGGGAAGCTGGATGCTGTGATGAAGGCCCGCAAGGAGATCGTGTCCCGACTGCAGACTCAAGTATGAAGCTTTGGAATTTCTATTGCTCAACATTTATTGTCTGCGACAAAGATGGCTGAAATGCTTTTTGTTTTTTGTTTTTTTTCAGGCTTCAGCGACTGTCGGTATCCCAAAGGAACACCATCGCTTTGTCATCGGCAAAAACGGGGAGAAGCTTCAGGAGCTAGAGCTCAAGACTGCCACCAAGATCCAGATCCCACGACCCGACGACCCCAGCAACCAGATCAAGATCTCTGGTACCAAGGAGGGTCTGGAAAAGGCAAAGCATGAGATCCTGTTGATCTCTGCTGAGCAGGTAATGTTAATGCTCTGTGGAAGCATTTCCACATTCATTTTTATTTCCCAGTTTTACCATTTTTAACTTTTCTTATGCATTTTTAAAAAAAAATATAGGATAAGCGTGCTGTGGAGAGGGTGAACATTGATAAGGTTTACCATCCCTTTATCACCGGTGCCTACAATAAGATAGTCGGAGAGATGACGCAGGAAACTGGTGCTCGCATTAATGTCCCCCCTCCAAGCGTGAATAAGAATGAGATTGTCATCACTGGGGAAAAGGAGCAGGTAGCCCTTGCTGTGGCTTTGATCAAAAAGATCCATGAGGAGAAGGTGAGGGGGAGGCAACAAAAAATCAGATTGTATAAAACAATGTTTAGTTCCTGTCAAAAGGTACAAACAGCTGGTCTTTGTATCTCCTGCAGAAGAAGAGTACGACCACGATTGCGGTGGAGGTGAAGAAGTCTCAGCACAAATATGTCGTCGGCCCCAAGGGAAACACCCTGCAGGAGATCCTGGATAGAACTGGTGTCTCGGTTGAGATCCCACCTTCAGACAACAGCTCAGAAACAGTCATCCTTCGTGGGGAGCCTGACCGCCTGGGGCAGGCCCTCACCGAAGTGTACGCCAAGGTACAGGCGCTTTCTGATGCCGAATGAAAATGCAAACCGGAAGGCATGAGACTAACTTTTTGTTTCTGTTTTCAGGCAAACAGTTATACTGTTTCCTCGGTGTCAGCTCCTTCTTGGCTTCATCGTTTCATTATTGGCAAAAAGGGACAGAATTTGGCTAAGATCACCCAACAGATGCCCAAGGTGACTGTCGTCTAGACTGGAAGAAGTTTGAGGTTTGAGTGTTTATTAGTCCTACATGAATTGATGTTTTTATCGTTTGTGTTCAGGTGCACATTGAGTTCACCGAGGGAGAAGATAAAATCACTTTGGAAGGACCAACCAAAGATGTACAGATGGTGCAGAGTCAGATTGAAGCCATTGTTACGGATTTGGTGAGGATTCCTTTTCACTGAAGTCTAGCAAATGAGTCATTTTCTGTACATGAAGAAAATCTTTGACCTGCTGATACTAAAAAGTTAAGATTTCTTCTCTGACTACTGCTAAACAGAAGAGTGACATAATTTGGTAGAATTTAGGAATGGTACATTCACTCGTGTGCAAAAGATTGGATTTTTGACTTGATTAAGTTGAAAACCATCCGATTTTGGTCAGAGGCCATTTGTGGTGCATCTCTACAGATGGAAGGCACACATCTCATTTTTTTATTTCTTATTTTACTTTTTAACAGGTAAGTCGAATGGACTATGCAGAGATCACTGTGGATCCCAAATTCCACCGTCACCTGATTGGAAAAGGAGGCGTCAACAGTAAGTGTGCTCCTGAAACTGCATAATTTAAAAAAAAAACAAAAAAAAAAAACAGAAATGTTTAATTATTTTTGCACTTAAAAAAAAAATCTGATTTTTAACTTTTAGTCAACCGCATCAAAGAGTTGCACAAGGTGACGGTCCGCATCCCACCTGACAACGAGAAGAGCAACCTGATCCGCATAGAGGGGGATCCCCAGGGTGTGCAGGAAGCCAAGAAGGAGCTGCTGGAGCTAGCGTCACGCATGGTTGGTACACGCCGCTAAGACGCTACATGTGTTTCGCCGTACAGCCTTGCGTTGCTCAAGAACTTGTGGGGCTTGCAGGAGAACGAGCGTACAAAGGACTTGATCATCGAACATCGTTTACACAGAGCCATCATCGGGCAAAAAGGGGAGAAGATAAAGGAAGTGCGGGACAAATTTCCAGAGGTCAGTTCTAATTCCTCGTATTGGTTTGCGTTTGCTCTGTACTGAAGCTGCTGGCGGTCTGTGAACGGCTCTGTAATGTTGGTTCCAGGTCATCATCAATTTCCCCGACCCAGCACAGAAGAGCGACATCGTTCAACTTAGAGGGCCTCGGAACGAGGTGGAAAAATGCTCCAAGTTCATGCAGAAGATGGTGGCTGAAATGGTAAACTGTCAGTTTTTTGTTTGTTTTTTTTTCCTCTTTTATTACTACTGTGATACATGTTTTGAGGTGCAGCACAGGGTGTCTGCGCATCCTTAAAGTATTAAATGCATGCATCTAAAATTAAGGCCTTAAAATTTCTTCATTTTACTGATTTTAATTAATTTTTTTTTATTTTGCCCCTTAATACACGGTCCCCGATTATCATTATCTATCATCACAGGTCTTAAATTTTCTCCTGGCAGGACTATTTAATCTTGCATATTCAGTTTGTTTTTCTTGTAGGACTTTTGTCAGAAAACAAATAACTCAAACTGTCAGGCAAAGGTTTGAGTCTTTACTGTGTTCTGTGACGAGGCCAACGGTCCCTCACTAACATACACTTGCTAGCTTTTTTTTTGCATCAATTATGGGTAAGTGCAATCATCTCCACTTGGCTGGACGAAGTTTGTACATTTCTGTGGAGATACAAGTCTTAAATTTAGGACTTTTGTGAATGGAATTTGAGTTGGTGAATCCCTTCAGTATCGATGCGTTCACATCTTCATTTTTGCTGGTTTAGGTGGAGAACAGCCAGACTCTGTCCGTCCCCATCTTCAAGCAGTTTCATAGGAACATAATTGGAAAAGGAGGAGCAAACATAAAGAAGGTGCTGTATGTTGTACTTTTGTTTCTTTCTGTATTGCACCCTCTATCCAAGAAGAAGCATTAAACAAGATCTTCAATACTGTAGATCCGAGAGGAAACCAACACCAAAATCGACCTCCCTGCCGAAAACAGCAACTCTGAAATGATCGTCATTACGGGGAAGAAAGCAAACTGTGAAGCTGCAAGGAACCGCATTTTGGCTATTCAGAAAGAACTGGTAAACACTTGCTAAACCCTGTCCTTCTGGTTGTATGATAGTAAAACTACAGTTTAGTAATTCTTGTCTCTCTGCGTTCAGGCCAACATCACAGAAATGGACGTGTCCATCCCCTCCAAGTTGCACAACTCTCTGATTGGCTCAAAGGGCCGCCTGGTGCGCTCCATCATGGAGGAGTGCGGCGGCGTGCACATCCACTTCCCCACCGAGGGCTCAGGGATCGATAAAGTCACCATCAGAGGCCCAGTGGAGGAGGTGGAGAAAGCAAAGCAGCAGCTGCTTGCTTTAGCAGAGGAAAAGGTTCGTACAGGTCTTTCAACTTCCTTGCTAAACTTGCAAGCATTTTATTTTGCCATGTGATTATACAATCGGATTGATGTTTACCAGCCAGGAAATGTTTAGCACCCGTCCACCACAAAGCCACCTACACTTTATGGTGGTTACCACCTCTTCAACAAGGCTGCCAACTATCATAAATTTATTCTGAAAAGCCCTACTGAATTTTAAATTTAAAGTTTGGTAAACCATCTTTCACAGCAAATAAAGAGTTTCACTGCTGAGCTGCACGCAAAGCCAGAATACCACAAGTTTCTCATTGGGAAAGGCGGCGGAAACATCCGGAAGGTCCGCGACAGCACCGGGGCCAGAATCATTTTCCCCACCTCTGAGGACAAAGACCAAGAACTCATCACTGTGGTTGGGACTGAGGAGGCGGTTCGGACAGCCCAGAAGGAGCTGGAGGGGCTCATCAAGAGTTTGGTATGCCATTTAAAAAAATTAAAAAATAGGAGTCCTTTACAGGAGTGGGCTGGTATGTAGGCTCAATGAGAAAACCTTAAGGCCTATTTAATATCTATGATGTAATTTTTTTTTTCCTCCTCTTGTGTGACTTTTTTGACAGGCAAAAGTTTAAGTCGCACTCAAATATCTTTGTGTTCTGTGACTGGACTTTTGAGGCTACTGGTAATTCACTAACAGTCTTTCTAGCTAGAGTATGTTAGCAGCTACCTTGCTAGCTTTGTTTGCATCTATTATGGGTAAGAACAAATTTAATGCCAGTAGTACGCTTCTGTGGATATGTAGGTCTTAAATTCCATTCATAATGGTCTTAAATTTTTAGTGGGTCAAAGGTGCAGATTATTCTGTTTCTATGTAGCCATTTTGAACTAGTTTATAGTTTAAACGAGCCGATTCATTCAACATTTCTAAAAATGGCTTGATTTAAAAACAAACCAATGGTACAAAATGTCCCTAAAGGGTCAAACTTAAACATTTGGAATGTTGTAATGGGAAACTTATCACTAACCAGCCCATTCCTGATCCATAACGTATAAATAAAAATGCATTTCTTGCGATTTCTAAATAGTGATGTTCACTTTGTGGTTTCAGGACAACATTGTGGAGGACACTATGAACGTCGACCCCAAGCACCATCGCTACTTTGTGGCCCGCCGGGGTCAAGTCCTCAGGGACCTTGCTGATGAGTACGGTGGCGTCATGGTGAGCTTCCCTCGTACCGGCTCCCAGAGCGACAAGGTCACCCTCAAAGGAGCCAAAGAATGTGTGGAGGCAGCCAAGAAGCGCATGCAGGAGATTGTTGAGGACCTGGTAAGTGTTGGTTGTCTTTTTTTTTTTTTTCTACCCCCCCCTGTTTCTTCTAAGATTTTTACTTAATTTATTTGTTTGTTTTGCTTCCCCCCCCCCCCCCCCCCCGCCCCCCGGGCGGGGCGGGGGGGGGGTTCCCCCCCACTTACCCCCCTCCACCCCCGCGCCCCCCGGGGCCCCGCGCCTCCCCACTCCCCCAAACCA